>JJOG01001829.1:0-17224 GCA_000715275.1 Gyrodactylus salaris
AAATAGGATCTTGATTGAAGTCCAAGTTACACACAATTTGGTAGGCTTTGTCCATTTCCAGGCTTGAGTTTTCTAAGGTCTCAATTGTCTTCGAAATATTCGAATAACAAGATTCAATTTGTATTAAATCCGATAAAAGGTTGTCCTTATTAACTGACGCTTTTGCCTTACGAACAATTTTCCCTTTATCTTCAATACTGTTAACAATTTGTCGAACTTGCAGAAGATAAATAGAATAGTAGTTGCAAGCATTCAGCCAGGATCCCCATCGTGTAACAATAGGAGAAGGCGGTTGGCCTATATTGTCAAACTTGATCTGATGATGACGATTTTTATTACAGAGAGCTTTGACACAGGAAATGAGCTTGTTAACATCTGAATAGGAATCTTTGATCTTTGATGCACAATTATGCAACACATGGGCAAGACAAGTAACATGAAATAAGTTCGGAAATAAAAGTTTCAAATGAAGTGTAGCACTTGTGTTGTATCTGGCTGCATCCGTAAGAAATAAATTTAAATTATTCCGATCAGTGTTCATTTTGCTAATGGTGTCTTGAACTTGATGAATTACTGTTGCGGTTGTAATCGATTTTTCAAGCCTCGTTGATTTGACTAAATAGGATTTTCTGGATTATTCAGATCTCCCTACCATTCATATCTGATTCGTCCATTATCATGAAGCAGGGTTAATCTCGGAGGTCATTCTTGATTACTTCCATTCTAGATTGATATATCTCTTTACCATCATTCGATAAGATTCATGAGATTTTAGATCGAAATTATCTCTAGAAAAATTCTTCATTTTCAAATTGTTAAGCTTCCACAAAGGTATATCCAATTCTAGGAAGAGTTCAGCAAGCTCTCTGTGTGTTTTTTTTCTTCATTTGATTGAACAATGAATGATTGGCTAAATGAAGAGTTGTGACTGAAAGATTGATGGTTCTTTGAGCTTCGGTGTTGCTCAACATAATAGGCTTTTGCATGAGACACAGGGATTATACAAGTTTTATAGAATAGTTTATCGTTTGGAGTTGCCTTGAATTCATCTGGGTACATCTCGCAGTATTTTAAAATCTTAATGCTGTCAGGTCTTGCGTGGTGAGGCATTATTGGTACAATGAAAAAATTTTGTTTACCTTTTCCTTATAAAAGGATATAATCTCTTTCTATTGGTCAGAGATAAACCAAAGTCTGAATCACATCAATAGAAAGAGAAAATAAGCCTAGTGACGAAAAAGAGACTTAATAAAAATAAGCCCTTATCTTTGATTAAGGACAAAAAAAGACTTGACAATATCCAATGGGGGCCTACTAGAATTTTTTTTTCTATATGGTTGTTAATTTCATTGAATTCAGACCTTAAACTGAAAAAAGACTTTTGATGCCCTAATAATAACCCATTAAAAACTCAAGCCTGTTGTTCGAATAATTTTAGCATTGAATTTAGGATATTATGATCGCTATTAAATTTTAAAGAAATAATGAAAATCTTCATTTCAGATCCTTGGAATATGTGTATGGGACTCGTGTCGTAATTCCATTCTCAAAAAGATTGACATACTCTACGAGAATATTGAGGGGGAGAGAAATCTAAAATCGGAGTTGGAAAATCCGAGATCAAAGAGGATCAAAATAGTTCTCACTCGCGATTGTACCTCAGGTCTGATTGTATGGAAATTGAACGATGGCAAGCCGTATGAGGTGGCTGCTTCGAAAGTCGATCTTAGTCCTGTTGTAAAGGTTTGTTTTTTGCGTTCATTAAGTCAGTCTAACAACCTTGTTCTAGCAGATCGTGGAAATATGGGTTTCAATTAAAATATTCAAGGCTTATTTTTCTGCCTTGAAAATTCAAAATTAGTCAGTTGGAACTAATGATGATATGTATTCCCACAAGAGAATTAAAAAGTCCTCTTGGATCTGAGGCTTCTTTTCTTTCCAAATAGATAGAAATACCATGGAGAAATTAATTCTTTTCTTAAACTCTAGTTGTGCCGAGATGCGGAAATTGCAAGAAAATCAGGAAACTACATTTATCGTGAACGAACACCGCTCTCACTGACCTGTAGTCAAGTTGGATACTTTTTCTCAAGACTCGAATCAATGAAGCTTGTTACAAATACCCTCGCATTGATCGGAACCTATCGGGGCTCGGTAATTCTCTTCAACACAACGAATGGTCAAACTATTGGATCACTGTCCGAGGCTAAAGTAACCGGATACTATGACAACCTCTATAATAGGTCTGTGACCTCTGATGAGAGTAGCAGTGGCGTGGAATTCATTCAAGTTGAAAGCGAAGTGACAACTTCGGCCATTACAGAGCACTGTGTTAGTAAGGACTCAAAGAACTGGCTCGCTATTGGAAATCGGGCTGGAGAAATCAAAGTTTGGTATTTCATTTTCGACAACAAAAAACAGCCCATCTTTTCCTTTTCAAAGATTCTCAAATCTGCTAAAACACCGAACATGATAACGACATTAGATTTAAATGTTATGCCTAGTTTCACTAGGAAGAATAAGCTTAAAGAGTTTTCAAAGGAAAGCATCGTAATCCTAGCATCTGGTGATATATTTGGCAATATAAAGGTATGGCTGCTGCCAAGTTATCAACAACTGGCCCAATATTCAGCCTCTTGCGATTGTCCATTGAAAGAGGTCCAAATATTCCAGCCGAATATTCAAGTGATTGGACTAATTCGATGCATTCAGAGCCGTGACAGCATTGTCGAAAGTATCGGCGAGAAGGCAACTACGTTGAAATCTACCAATAAACTTGATGGTCTCAGAGAGGGCAGCTACAAGTTGGTATTATGCAAGCTTGTTAATAATACCACATATTTGTACATGAACGAAGATGCTATAAAGAACCTACACCTGACGTCTGATTATGGAAGTCAAGAGTTATCGGATGCGATTTTGTGAAAATTTTCATATTTACTATAAAAAAATTTATTTTAAGAATACAGCTATAAATATTCTTGTGAATATTGTCATACTCTTATATTCGAATAAAGGTTTTAAATTAATATATTGTTTCTATCGAGATAATTTCCTCTTCATCCTTCTCCTAGACCCAGAGGGACACTGATGCTGCCGAAAGTGTGGTTAAATAAGGTTTAGATAGAGAGTAATTAGTAATTACACAATGAGGAAGATCAAATAACAATCAACTACAGCTCAATCGTTAAAAGAGATGGGAATATCAGGCTGGCAAAATTCGGTTGTGTATCGTTTTCATCACAAAAAGATTATTCCTTACCTTATCTTCAGAGATAAACTTAACGGGGAAGAGAACAACTGTCTATAAATTCAGTGAGGAATGCGCAGCGACTCAACATTGGCCACACAACAAGAAGACTGGCACTAAGAATAAAAGAGCACTAAAAGAAGAATAGCTCTTCAATCAGACAACATTTCATACAGCGCGAACGATGTAGAACAGCAAAAGTACGGCCAAGTTTTAGTGTTTCAAACACAAACCCCCCGAATGACTTGCTCAACCTAAGAATAGTTGAAAGATTCTACACCATGTGACTTGGACCACAGCTCTGCAAAAAGGTCAACCATTTGCAATGCATATTATGCATTCCCTAGAAATGAGATGACCAAATTGAAAGTTTTTTTCTTTCACACTATCCAACTTTGAAGAATTACCTATTTTACAACCACTGAGAACAAAATTCAGAATATTGAACCTTGGAAGAACTGATGATTTTGGTAGAAATATATATTTTCTTCTCTCCATAAAATAATATGAACCTTCTTTTATAAAAATAATATTTGCCATCTTCAAGAAAAATATTTATAGCGGGTAATTCTAATGTTCTCAATGAGGAGTCTCAAGAAACACGAAATGCGTATAGATCAGATGGTTGATGTGCTTTAAATATTTCTGTAGCTTCAGTATAGTTGCGATTTCTTCATTCATTTCAACAGCTTATTCCGTCTACTTATTTTCAAAAGCTTTTCTTGTTAGAAACACCAATAAAATTCAAATTTTATGATTACTGTATTTACAAATCTTTTGACGTATTGTAGTGGTTTTCAAAATACTATTAAGACACATGAAAACTGGTTGATGCAATCCACATCGTTATTGGCTACAAATGTACTATTAAAGAAAATAGATAAGAACCAATATGATAAACTCTTTGAGAACTCAATCTTGCATTTTGAATGTATTTTAAATCATGATGTTAATAAAAGTCAAACATTTGTTGTTAATGGAAAACGTACAAGTCCACCTCTGGTTTTAAAGCACCTCATTGCATAAAATAATGGTTTGAGAGTTATACTCTTGAGTTTGATTTTGAAAAATTTCAGGTCAACTCATTGATTAAAGGATGAGCTTGAAAGAGACTTGGTAGAAAAGTGATCAAAATAAATTTCAATAGGGCTACCTGACGCAGTTTTTCTCGTTGTCATTCTATCCAAAAATGTTATGTTCAAAAATCTCTGAGACCATCCTTTCATGATTACAATTTATAATAGTTTCTTTCCACCTCAAATTACTATTCTAAACATCATTAGTACGAAAATGATTATTTTTGAGTAGATTAATGCCGTTCCAAATAGGATAGGATCGATATTTAACGCATTTCGTGCTTCTAATTCAGATTCAAACTGCATCATCTGGAATGTGCTATTTACTGGTGGCTCTGTATTTGATATACAAATAGAAGAATGAGCTTTTTGTGTTAGAATTTGCATTTCAAAACTGGTGAAAACTAAGAAGTTGGTTGAACCATATCTTGCCTTGAATCTTTAAATAGTTTTTGATTGATTAATATCGATTGTAATTTAGACTGTATTTGTAGACGGAATCAAAGATTATATTCAAGGAATAATATTTGAGTTGCTAGTTACATTGCACACTTGATAGAAATAAGATTTAGTTCCGTGCTTTCCCTTCAATATTGAATGAGAAAAGTTAGTCATTTTCTGATTAATTCGAAATAAAAATAGTAGTAAGTTCCTATGCATACTTATGAGAGGCATGGCAAACTTTGAAATTCAAAATTTGAATAGGATGCAAGATTTTAAATTAACAAAGATTCTTGGGCTTGTTTAGACTGCAGTAGATAAGAGAGTCACTCTTAAGAATGTTGAATGAACTTCAATAGAGGAAAAAAGTATGCATTCCATCAACTCTGATTGGTTCATGTAAGCTTGTTTATGTCAATAATTATTTTGCTGAATACATAATCCCCCCTACCACTACCCCAATGCACAACATATAACCAGAAACGAGATTCATTGGCAATTTTAGAGAGGAGCATCCACTTGTATTTATGCATGAATCATAACTTGATGGGAATTATTTATATTTGGAAGAGGGTATTTTAGAGAATAATGTATTTTTAAAGTTTATTTTCTCCTTATTCTTTTGAATGGAAATACAAAAAAATTTCTAAAGTGAACTTATTATGGAGACAGATCGTCAGAAGGACAAGAGCCTGAGTAGGTATTCTCTCGGCAAAAGTATCCTCCACAAGTTTTCCGATCGAGCGAAACGAGGTGAGTTCTTTTTAAGCTATCTTCTGATCTAATGGAGGTTTCTCTCCTCGAAATCAATAAACCTGATATTCTATCCTGTCTCAATGATCGGCGAAATACTGGATAAATAAATAGATTTGTCTGGAATAAATGACATTTTTTGTCTCTTGATAAGCAATTTTCACTTGAAAAATCCCGATAAAATTTAATTTATTCAGTTACTTTTAGAAGTTTTACTAGAGCTCATCATTTTTATGGTTACACCTATCTTGGAGTGATTATGAATAATTTTCTAAAGGTAGAAATTTCATCGGTCAAAAACTGGGATTTAGCCCATTTAATGCTCAGAGTGGAGGCGGAAATTATTTTTTTCTGACCTGATTTAAATTTAAAAATTCGTATTTTATTCATTCATTAGTGAAAATAAAGTTTCCTCAATCGGACGAAAAATAAAGAAAATAACCCTGTACAAAGAATGAATGTGACAAGGTCTTTTGCTATGGTTCTTTTGGTAATACTTGTAGAATAGAAGATGAAAAGAAAATTTTATTTTGGCATAAACTTTTTCTGCAAATTCTTTCACCTAGATTGATTTTCCTGTTCGGCATAGTTGAGCTAATGAAAACACTGAGTTTAAAAAAGAATTTTTGAACTTTTCATCATAATCATACCTCGTATATGGAAAATACATGTAATACTAGTCAAGAGGTTTTAGCTTTTTACCAAAGATTTTAAGGGCTTGTTCTTAGTCTAAGGCCTTTCAAGTCTTGCATTCAATTGGATTGCATAAGCCCCTTATTACATGTAAATAAATTGATTAGATGAGTAAAATAAAATTCGATCCCTTTTTCACTAGCTACCAATGGCAAGATTCAAAAAATATACTTTTCTCTCTGACTCCATTTTTCGCTGTTGATTTAGGATCTTGCTTAGAAACGAAAATTTCAAAAATTGTTAATCAATAGAAATGAGCCTTGAACATTGCAAACCTTGAAAATAATATAAAACACGATTTTTGAGTTGGAGGCCAGTGTTTTTTTATTTTGATTCAAAATTCAAATTTAGAATGTAAAATCTTGAATAATAACTATGATATCAACTAATTTCTGACTACATCTAGAGTTTAGAAAATGATTAAAATTAATATTTTTCTGAATATTCTGGGTCATTTACCCTTTTTACAATTTCTCTAGATTTATATTTTTGCATATGTTTCGGTTATAAATTTATTTACTGCATATTTATCTCCATTATATCGAAAAATATCCATTTCTTTTAATCAGGACTATTTTTCTTAGTAAATTTACCGAATAATTTGTCTAAAGTATTCTCAGAGAATAAAACTACATTTTGTCGGGCCAGATGGGAAAGATTGTATTCGTTTATTTATACAGATGAATACTGCACAAGACCCCCTCTTTTCTCCAATATAATCGATACTTAAGGTCAATGATAAAATATTATGCAACCTGTTGTTGCTTGATTAATACATATTTATCGATAAATTTGTAAACATGAATAACGTTGGGCAATATTTCAGTTATATTCTTCCTAACTTCTATCCTCATTCATTTCCCCTCGTTTAAAGGAGTTGTATTACACGAGTTTCTTTTCTCCCCATGATTCATTCATAAAACATTGCCAAAAGGTAAGATTTTGCACGTAGTTGGAATCAATTATTTTTTTCAGCCCTGCTAAAAAATTTCTATGAGTGTTCTTTTAGCATCCTTACGTTATAAATTGCCTACAAGAACTTTTGATGAAATTAATGCAATTGTTTGAGTTGGTCTGAGAAAAGTACTGTTTCTAAAAGCTATTCAACCTAGATTATGTAAAAATTAAATTAACACATGAAAATACAAGGTTTTAACATTTTTCAAGCGTTCCCATCCATACATTGGTGATATTTGTGATAATTTTAGACCGGATATATGAAGTCTCATATAATCTCTCATGCTAACCCGAACAGAGTGAGACTCGGCTTTGGAACTAAAATTATAAGAAGAAAAATTACATCTATTATTATGAAAAATTTCAAAGAAAATTTTTTAAGTTTTTTAAATATCTTTGAAAAACAAATACCTCTTTATTTTAAAAAGTAGAAATCTACCGCCAAACTACACCCATTTGAATCTTGTCTGAATTCGTAGTTTGAGAATTACTAAGATAATTAGTTCTTTCTTGGAAGACCTATATGCCAAAGTTTATCGTGATAGCGCAATTCATAGCGCTCAGCATTATTGGGGCATGAGTTGAAATCCGAGTCCAGGAACAGACCGGAAGAAATTAAATATACTTCATGTCCTACCTTGTTCATGTTTCCTCCTTACGACACATGATGTGAACTCAATTTTAGGCAAAATTCATGATTTAATATTACCAAACTCTTGTATAATATACAATGTATATAAATAATTATTTCACTACGATTTTGCGGATATATTATTGTGTGTAATTCCAATAGACAGCGTAACAAAGAACTTATAAATCGATAAAATAGTCGATAAATGTCTGAAAATTATCATTGGTGATCAATTCAAATGACTTTTCGTATTTCTTTAAACAAATCTGATTGACGTAAATATGATAAAAAACATTTCCCTCGAATTCACTTTCAGGAAATGATTTAACCATCCATTCAACGTCAATTTCAGCTTATTATCATCTTTCGAAGAAAATGGATCGAAATTTATAACCACTTGAATTTTACATATTTTTGCTATCAGTTCTTCAATAATGAACCTTTAAAGTTTTCCCTTTTGATCTCTTATTTGATGATCCACTTGTGAAGAGAGGGTTTTCATCAGAAATTGCTTCTAATTTTTTTTTCATACGTATTTTTTAGGATCTACCAAAACCCCTTCTAAAGACGATAGAGCAGAACTTTTACAACTGATTCAGTCTGGCAATTTAACGACGGACGAGGTATTTAAAGAAGTAAGAAAGCTATTGTCAATTTGAATATATATATGGGCTAGGGAAGTGAGTAAGAGGGAGTCCCAGAAATGAGGAAGTAGCAATCTGAAGGGTTTTACTCATTAAGAGGATAGATTTAAACAAAACAAAAAATTGCATCCTTTGTAAATTACAAGGGTCAAAAGCCGTTTAAATGTGTCAATTTATCTACAAATGTTAGAAGCGTTCCCTCGTTATTACTTCTCATGAATCATAAGACATTATATGATTTGAGTAGAAATCGTATTTTGTCTACTGAAAAATAGTGTTATTTTGTTGATTTTGAAAAGGATTAATTTTTATAATTTATTAGAGCCAGCTCAAAAATAAGTATTTGACCATCATTGTTGTGGTTGTTGGAAGAAATCACGAATAAGTACTCGGGTTCTTGTTATTTATTTCTATCAAGTTCTAGTTAATTATCTTGAACAACTCTGGTTGGTTGATCTGAGAATAAATTTTGACAAAAGCATTTCAAATTATAAAATGCTTTAAATTCATATCAAATAACGTTTGCACAGCTACAACAAAGCGAGAGAGACCACCTCGTCAGAGAGGCGCTGCTCAGGGTTAAGAAATTCGGAACTCTTGATCAAGCACTTTATAGAGATAACGATCTCAACATTAGAAACTTCAAGACTAGTGATACCCTCAAGATTAACAGAAAATCAATACAATCCAGTTTGTTGAAAACTCAAGATGATGATTTCATTCATAATTTTCTTTCTCTTTAAAAGATCAGATTTTTTCATTTGCACGTTCGTCAGCACCAAGCTCTCCGGTGAACACGGATATCGAAGATAATGTCCCGTTAGGTCATCGATACGAAGACGATGATGCGTATTCGAGTATAAACGATTCAGCTATTGTTATGCAAGATCACAAAGGTCCAACCAAATCCCCCGCGGACAATCAGCGATCAAAGGCGTATCGATATGCTAAGAGGAAGCGACCGTTGAAGCCAAAGACGAAGCTCTTCTGCTTCCCCATTCGTGAGAAGATTGAGTCGAGCATCTACTCGGATATGAGTCAATCGGCGCCGAATAGCCCGATAGAGTCAGAGGATGAAGGGTTATTGAATCCGTTTCTCATTTATGCAAACACCTTTTGCACGAATCCTGGATCGGTTTTCGACTCTGATCGAAATGAGACAAAGAGACTTTTGGAAATTTTGGAGAAACTAAATTTACAAGTAAGTACTATTAACACTTTTTATCAGCAGAGATGGCTTTTTCATATGGTGTAGAGTAACCCAATAGAGTCTGTTGAACAGTTAAAATACTATCAGTTTTTGTCTAAGCGTTTCCAGAACGATTTTACAAAGGTACTTTTTCGTTTCAGTTGGACTGTTTGGGTACTATTTCGATTATTTAAAATATCGTTCACTTTTTCATTTGATTACAATTATTTAACTTTACCTCATCTCGATTATGCAGCTAGAAATTTACAAGAAAATATGTGAAATTGGTATTTTTTCAATTTTATGCTATATCTTGGCTAGTTAATGGTCGAAAGAACTTAGGGATCTATTATACAGCTCATTAATGACTTATTCGAGTTCCTCTAAATAGGATGACCATTATTGTTATCTAAATTATCTAAAATATCTCGTCTTATTTATTAGAAAACTTGTGAATTTCTTGCCAAAATATTAACTGTTATCTGGTTTTTATCTTGAATTTATAATTAAGAAATTTTCCCTCTCCTATTCATTGAATCAAGTCTGGTCCTCATTCAAACTGTTAGAATACGAAGGAAAAATCTAACTTTTGGCTAATATAAGTTAATTATTGTTAACTAGTCCAAATATCAAAAATATTTTCAGATCTAAGCATAGAGATTAGTAGATTATGTTGTTTCCTATATCATTCAGCGTCATATTATAAAGCTCATGTAAACCTTTTTTTCAACTTTGGGAAAAATAGGGAAGTTCTGCACTTTATCATGTCGATTTCAACCTGATGTATGCTGGATGAATTAAATAGAGAGAGGTTGATCAATGAGATTTTGGGATAGACAATATATATTTAGCTCGAAAACGAGGGAGATTAATCGGTGGAACCATGGGATGTGGATGTTGCTTTTTATTTTTCCACTTTTTCAAAGACAACTGAAGAAATTTTGATTTTTTGGATTATTAAAATTCCTTTTAACGCACCATTTTGGGTCACTCTGTTGATCATACATTGGACATATTCCCTAGAATTAAATTAAAACTAATATTGTTCAAGTTCCTCTTATGAGACAATTTAAGAACCATATACCGGAGAGATAAGCTTGAACTTTAGCTGATCGATTAAAAGCATAAAGTGTTAACGGAGATAGGTAATCAAGATTTAAGAATTACCCATTCATCAATAAGAAATACGTTCGTTTATGATTTCTATTAATGCCAACATTTTCTCCTTGTTTGTTTCAGGGAATATGTTTTATTTGATATTTTGTTTTTTTCATTTTCAATAGCTTAGACTCCAACCTGTTGTGCTAAAAGAGAGTTTTGCTTATATGCGCATAGGTAGTGTACATTTTCTCATGTGTACTTTAGGCCATGAAGAAAAATATGTGTTTGGTAATTAATTCATATTATTTAGGGTTTATTGATTTCATCTTTATAGTAGAGTTTAATACCTAGTCTAGCCATGGGAAAAAGGAAAATATCTTTTCATTCAACAAATGATAATTATATTCGAATGAGAGTGGAGTGGAGTTATCGCATAAATAATTTGAAAATTAATTTTTTACCAATTAATATTTTTGCGTTGGCTGAATCCTGCTTTAGAAATTTGCGCTGTTAATTCGATTCGAACGCTTGACTCTGTCTCAATTTTTTTAGACGGATATCTACTTGGAGTTGAATGTTTTTACAATGTAAAAGAAAAACCACAAAAATTTGAATACGCAAATTTTATTCTAATTTCTGACATAATTCCCAAAACTATCAGGATTTTATTAGGGAATAGTGAAGCTCTTCTCATGAGTCTTTGATAACTTCATTCTAAATATCTCAGTAGAGATAACTTTTTTTACAAGCATTGATAAAATCTAGAAATTTCACTCTCTCATACACCCACTTGGTAAATACTGAAAGCAAGGTTTCTTATGCGTCATATCTAGCCTTCTCTCGATCAATGTTAAGGATGAATAAGCCATTTTTGCTAAGAATGCTTTCTTATGTTTTTCTCAACATTCATGATAGGATTGAATCAATCCAGACTACAGAATGTAGAATATGAATTTCTTTCAAGTATGTGACTCTACTCATCTTTTGTAAGATGTTTAAATTTCCAATAACTTCATGCAATCATCAGGAAACCGATTTGATATCAACTTATTCCATAAATACTCTGCGTGGTTCTTTTTCGTTAGACAGGTGTAATTAAAACTAATCTCGCATTGCATTAATTTATGAGATATGTTTTGCTGTTTCTATGAACTGGGAAAAATTTAAGTTGATTGGGAAACTAAAACAGTTTAGTCTGGTAGAACAGGTAAATCTACCTATCAACTGAATTTCATTTGCGCTTCAGTACAGCTCTAGAACAGCTCCGTGAAACTAGAAAAGTAATCCCTTTTAAGAAGCTTTCTACTAAAGTGTATTTAGTGGATCCTTCCAAGATAACGGAATGAAGACAATTTTTGATTTGTCCCATATGAAACAGAAGAATGGTGTGCATGGAAAACTATGTGTAACGGTTAGCCCGAAAAGAGTTCTAATTAAAATTCTGTGTGTAATTCATTCTCTATACTTAAATCATATCGTATTATTCTAAAATATTAAAGAATCACTGGAAAAGTCTTGTTGACAATGGCATCAAGTCAATCAAGGATCTCAGCCAGGTTACACGTGTACACCTAGTTAGAATCGGCATTGAAGATGCTGAAGATCGAGCTAGCCTAATAACTGCTGCACAACTTCTCTCAGATGACCGTCTTCTTAATAGTGAGTGCTATTTAACATGGTTCTCATAATTCCCACTATGTAAAACTTTTATTTTATAGTTAGAGTATCATTTAGGGTTGCTTGACGATTTTACCTGATTAAAAATTTCTCACACTCCCTCCCGAATAGAGTTAGACTTGGATACGAAACTCAAATCTTAAGAAAATATGAAGATACTTTGAAAAATAATAACTATGGTATAAAAATTAATTTGAAACTGTACAATAAACTGTACGGATGTTTAAATAAACTTTGCTACTTTTAAGTAAAGCTGATAACCTCTTTTTAGTTCTCTCATACGATAACAAGAGAATCAATTCCTCAAACAATTCAAGTGACAACGGGACATTATCTTCAGGCTCAAGTCCGTATAAAATAGACTCTGGATACAATACAGAATCATCGCCCAACATTCAGACCCTTCTACCGTCAACAATTGCGCAATTTCCTCAAAATATAACGGCTTGCATTAAAAATATGAGCATGTAAGTGATAAATAACTTTAGAGTTATAAATTATTTTATTTTTTTAATAATCGTTTCTTCAAGACTCGTTCATTAAAAGAAATAATATGAATCTAACAAAAAATTCTAGTATTTTTGGCTCATCAAAAGTGTTGAAGAATAATTATAATCTTCATATCAATTTACGAGTATCTGAAAAAATAAAACCACTGATATTAACAATTTTAAACAGTATTCTAACAAAAAAGTTCAAATCCTTAGAATAAGCGGAGCGTGTGTGCATAGGGAAATAGAAAATTGGAGTTAGAAGCGATATGCTCGAATAGAAGATAAAAACTTGGAAAGAATCGGTCAACTTTTCAAGCTGAGTGGATCATAATTTAGTCATTGATCAAAATCTTTTTCTTCTCTAATCAGCGAATCAAAATGCATGAAACCGCCAGCGGGAATATTACGAAACGTCGACAACACTCTGAAGGGTCCAAATATTGTCAGTATAAACTCGAGAGAGAGCTCACAGCAGAAGGTAACACAGAAAATTAATAAATCCGTTAAAATCGATGAGGCATCCCTACCCAAGCAAAACGATTATAAGCACAAGATGGCACAAAATCTAAAAATAATTCTGAGGGACAAACTCAAGGAAGAGCGAATTTACTTAGAAAATAGCCCCTATTCGGATAGAGTGAGTTTTCAAGGTTATTTAATTATAGGGTTACCCGTAACAAACTTTTTTTTTCTCCAAATTCCACGCACAAGTTTTCTATACTTTGAAGACTATTAATTTCGAGCAAAATAAATTTATTTTCCATAAGAAAATCATTTTTAGGATTATATTGATTCAATCTACCGTTCAATTCTAACAAAACATCAAAGTCCGCAATCTTGATTAATATAAAATCTTGTTCAGGAGAGAACTTGCCTAGTCCATGTAACTTTATTTATAACGGGTTCAAACCTAATTTTAAGAAAAATGAGTTATTAAAAATCCTTTTTTTTAATCCACTTTTCTCCAGTTCTTAATTTCTCATTTCAGTTCTTAAGGGCTTTGTGCTTCATGAATGGACCATTCATTGAACGGTAATTCAGAGTCCTTTAGAGAGAATTGACTACGAATAATTCTCTTTTGTTCAAATAGGAAGGAAATTATGGAGTTCCACTTCCCTTGGTTCAGAGATATTCAATCGAATTAGGCCTGGAGACTGAAAGAATTGCAATCTCACTTGATGAAATTAGAATATCAACTTTGAAAGAATTCAATAGAAAATTTGTGAGTTTTTCTTATGAAAAAATAGGCCATCAGTTTATCAATCCTAATACAGTTGCCTCTGCAAATACAAAAGTTATTACACAGAATTGACTCTTTTATCGGTCTTTTGAATCTTGAAAGAGATTTTCAAAAATGCAAAGGCCTTAGATTCTTTGTTTCGAATCAACCTTAGTTGCTTCACACGACTTGGATACAATACTAGTCGTAATATAAAACGTTCATGTACACTGTACAGTGTACACCACAAAAATCACTTTTTTTATGTGGAGTATTATGTTTTAAGCATTTGCTGTTAAACAATAATTATAGTCTGATTTCTCTTGATCCGTTTCTCATTACTATGGTGAACTGTTGTTTACGTCTGTACTTTTTCACACCATGGAAACATAAGAACATATTTTTACTTGTACTCAATTTTTCATTGTCTCCAGAGAACTTCTACCACTGCATCTATTCAGTGACTCAAATCAATAGATTCAGTAAGCTGCAATAACTAAGCAGAATAAAATTTAAATTATACTTAAATAATGTATTTATCATGTCAGAATTTTTATTTCAAGTAATTATTTGATCAAAATCGCAGTGTTTTTTCGAATGATTCCCAAAGTTTACCTTCAAGATGCTTCCGATTTTTAAACTCAAAAATATGATATTAATATTTGAGAACAAGAGGAGAGCGTACATGTTTTATGCTTTCTGTCCTATTTAAACTACAGCATGTATATTAAGGTACAGCTTTTCAAAATTCAAAATGCTTAAATCTTCAAAAGTCACACAATTTCAGAGAGACTGTAAGCTTCTAATTATGAATAAATTTCTTCAAAACAAGTTTCTATGCGCAAAAGGTTTTCACTACTTGAAAATGGTTTCAAATATCAAATTTGCTCTTCCGGAGATAATTCTCAGATTTAGTTTTCTTCTGTTAATAAATAATATTTAAATAACCATTGTTTTGGTTATTCGGCGCGTTTCAAATGTTGCCAAAATGCGTGGATCGGATTGCGTTTTACAAAACGCAAAAGAAAAATAAACCTATTTGGGAATCCTAATAACAATAATTTTATTTCCAAGATTTCCCACGAAAACGAGATCAGATCAAGGAGCTATCTGAATTGCCCCTTCATAAATACGAATACAATCAGAGATCTCTTTATATCCATCGGCCTACCAATGTACGCCGAAGACTTCAATCATGAAAATCTCCGACCACAGGACCTCAAGAGATTCGATAGTAAGTTTCTCATTCGAAAGTTCAACATGTCAAAATTTCACGCTGATTGGCTCTATAGACAAATGCGCATGATACCAACAGTATTATGGAATACTAGTTGTCACAGAAAACGCTCAGTGACTCTTAGAAGATGATTATATTATTTATTGTCGTAATAATATTGCATATATATTTACAGTGAAAAGAAATATACTTGTGAATAAAACACCAACCTTAGAAAAGTCTTTTCGATTGACCAAAAGTCTGAGAAGACCAGGATTAATAGTTCAATTAATGAAGCTTTGATTCAACAAATTGATCGATCAAGTCTCTAGAAATTTGATAGTTGAATGCGTTTCAAGTTGACTGATATCTTTTTCTTTTATTTAGAATAAAAATTGAAATCAGATCTTATGATTTTAAAAAATTATTTCACACTCAAGTATGTAATAATTATGATTGGGAATAACGTAAACTACAGTATTTCAGATAATTCGTAATAAATTCTCATTATCAAATTATGAAGGATTTAAATATACTCTCTCGCGTATTCGCAGAAATAAATATCATTTTCAACCAAGACCCGTGGTTGAAAAATGAGCAACTCTTTGACCGAATATAGATTAACGACAAGGAAATTATATTATGCCTGAAATATAAAGGTTTTATTAGTTCACTCCGTTGTTAACTATATTTTTGTCAATCTAAGCTTACTCTAATTATTTCATATCGAACAAATGATTCCTAAGCTAGAATATATTATTTACCTTTATGGTGTGAAATATATATCACAAAGTGTATAAATAAAAAGATTAGGTGACGACGAGAATTTTATTTTTCGTACCTAAAGGATTTTCCAACACTAAAACTCTTTTTCTTAATGCATGCTTATTACAAAATTTATGATTTTAGAATAAGCTTTTCATAGTAAGTTGAATAAACCTCAAAGCTGAGATGAATTCTTTTTGTTCGTTTGAATAAATAGATAGAAAGGGTTTAAATCCTCCACAAAAAAGTGTTACACAATAACAGGATTACACCATTATTGACTTGAGGTTTCAAAAGTGAAAATCTTTTGTGAGAATTATCTTATCAAAATGTCTAGATGGTATCTTGCATGAAATATAATGCTCATAACTGATATGAGTATAGATCAACAGCCAATAGAATGAAATTCAGTTGAGTATTCATTGAAAATAAAAATAATAGCAAAATCAACCAATCAGCGTCCAGCTAGCATATGACACAGAGTGTAGTTTAATGAAAATGTGTAGAAGAAATATTTTTGAGTAAACTCATTCAAAGATTAGTTGCAAATGCAGTCATGGATTTGAAGACTACTTAAACAAAGTGCTTGAAGAGATTTTAAGAGAGAAACAAACACTGGAAGTATACCGGAATTATTTTTAAAACGTTAGTATTTTTGGTAATCACTTAATATTTCTTAATACTTTGCTTTATGAAGTAGCAAATTCATACTAGAGTTCCTTAGTTTAAGTTTAGCCGTCAAAACGTAATCTGCAAAATTATATTAGAAAATTGAAAATAAAATTTAATGTTTAAGTTGCTCTTAATGTGTACACTCTCAAGCTTGCTTTGCGCATATTTCTTGCACTAAGTGTCATGAATTGTCACTTCTATTGTTTTTTCTTCATTCAAATTAACTTCGAATACATCTTCATTCGGTACGTATTGCAAACCGCCGTTTGTGCCTTTGTTATAAAATTAAATGCATGGGTTAAAATCTGGGGGTCTTAACTATTGATTTATATATATATGATAGGCGCAAACAAATATGTACCGAATGCAGATGTATTCGAAGTTAATTTTAATGAAGAAAAAACAATAAAAGTGACAATTCATGACACTTAGTGCAAGAAATATGC
>JJOG01001832.1:0-20818 GCA_000715275.1 Gyrodactylus salaris
GTAAAATTTCATTCTGAAAACGACTCACTTAACAGTTTTTACATTAATTATTTGGTTACTTGGATATTAATCTAATTTTACTGAAATCTTGAAAATTTTTAAACTTTTAAAGCTTTCATTCATTTAAATATGATTCGAAGAAGAATTCTATGAAAAAACAGATTAATATGAATTTACTATCCCGAATGGACTTATATTGCTTGCATCTAGGACAGTACCATAGCCATCATGGGTCTTCTCCCTTCTGTTCCAAATTGGAACTTCCAATTCATAGAATTTCCGCATTAATGGATTTTTTCTTTCGCGACAAGATTTCTTTAAAAGAATAAGCTTATTCCTGTCATTTCTGAATCGATTAAGCTCAAAAATATTCAGCTCTCCAATATTTACAATGAAGATTGGCACGAGATTCATTTTCAAATAAGGCGATTTAAAGTTGAATTAGATATGAATTTGACGTAAACAATAGATAATTTTGAATTTCGAACCTTATTTAAATGACTTATTTAAACTTTAAAAGAGTTCAAGATTTCAGTAAAATTAGTATTAATATCTAAGTAACCAAATGATTAATGTAAAAACTGTCAAGTGAGTCGTTTTCAGAATGAAATTTTAGATATATTTGAGTAATAATTTTTTTTATGAAATAAGGATACTACTCGTCTTGAGGCGACGTACTCAATGTAAATTTTAGCCACATATCCTAATGATTTGAGATGTGAAAAACGATCAAACAACCGATTTTCAAGGCAAAATCTCTAGAAGAAATTTTTGAACAGAATCCTTCCCGAATACGTCACAAATTTCAGTGCTTTTGTCGCATTAAGACCTTTTTTGAACAAGTATAGCATAATTGGACGAAAATTGACGTTTGGTTTCTTGTCACTTATTCTTCGATAGGACGAGCAACTAATGATTTGAGAAATTGAAACAAACATATTCTGAACCACAATTTGATTAGCTTTAAAATGAAGGAACTCTTAGGAATGGGAAAATTGAGAAAAGGTGAGAGAAAAAAAAACGCAATTACTTTTCGAACGACCAAATAACATGCCAACGTTTGAATCAGAAATTTGTATTATTTCAACTAATCAGGTAATTCTTGAAATTATGATTCTCATCTGCGAGAGAGTAGCAAAATTGATTTCAGCAGACAGCTCAAGAGAGTTTATTTTGACTGGTTGTAAGAAAATGGCTTAAAGATGGGTTGAATATGTTTTTTTGTTATATTATTTCTGAGCGCCCTAGTCATTACTCTCGAGAGAGTAAAATACTTTCAGCAACAATAATCAGGTCGAAATTTTCCATTGACCATTTATTGATCTCAGATCCGATTAAATATGTAAAAATGATTTCATTAATTTTATGTAAGATCTGACATATCAAGTTGACGTAATCAAAGTTTGATTATAGGGAACTTTTAAAACCTCAAATAAAAAAAAGTACTTGAGAGAGGTGAAAAAATATATTTTCAAGATTTGATAAGAAATAAAAAGTGATAATTCCAAGAAAAAAAATGAAAATATTTATATCCACAGATAAATCAATAGAGATCATATCTATGATAGATATATGTATATATGATCACTTTCATATAAAATTGTATGCATCTCACAGACTTGTAATTATACGTAAATGGAAAAGGGGATATCTTGAGATTTGAAATAAAGAAATTCTACTCGAAATGCCTAGTGCTAAATTCCTCTTGTATTAGAGGCACAAGAAAAGTATTTAGAGAGAGAGATTAACATATGTTCAACAGCGATTTCTAAAGAGAAAATATTTTTGTCTTGTAAATTAATCCACTATTGAAAAGCATCATAGCACCACCCCGTCAAATTTTAATCCAAATATTTCTCAATGAAATAGTTTTTCTTTCTTGATTAGAATTGATTAAATACGATGGTTTAATTAGCAACACACATACACTCAGTGGTGAGCTGTGATTTTGGGAAGTGATTTTTATTGACAGAGCGCAAATTTCGAGAGAATTATTATCTCAAAATGTTTAGGGATTATGGAAATGCAAGCAGAATTATCTTGTCAACTGATTCCCGGGAATCAAGTCGTGAGACAAATTCATTTCTAGGATTAAATAATCATTAAAGATTGTTTACATTATCCAAAATGTGAGATTTCAAACCCCATAAGGGGAGAAAGACGTGATGTTCTTTTAAGCGTTTATGGGAATTTACAAATGAATCTATTACAGTTTCAAGGAAATAGAAATTTTAAATAGAGTTATTATTGTTGGATGTTTAAGCGGTGGAACGCTCGTTGTTGAATTTATTCTTCATTTAGAGTCTTGAGACAAGATTTATTGGATAATTTATATTAAAAAGATAAAAACGGTATTTTTTCTATTTTTGTTGATTTCTTTCGGATTAACTAAGATTATTCGTGGAAATAAATACGGTATTGCTATTGACTCAGTTAATCCTGTAACTTGGTAATTTTTGAGACTATTTGCTATTCTGCGCCTTGAAAGAAATATTTTGCACGGGAAATGTCATCCGAAAAGTGGATATTGATTCAAAATTACTCCAAATTAAATAACAGGTTTAACTTCTACCTATGAGCAGTACTGGTAATTTCGCTATATTCAGAATAACTGATCGATCACAAGAATGCATGTTTTCAGAAAGCAGAGTTCTACTAGACACATCTGGCCTCACAAGACTCGAGGTCAGATAAGATGATTATTTCAAGTGGATGAGAATGTCTTATCAGACAACCTCAGCAAAAGGGGGCAGATAGTAGAAAGACTTCCACAAATGCTCATTAAAATCTTTATGACTCTTCAATGTGTTTTGAGGAAAAAGAGAGAAAATTTGTTTAAACAATTATCCTCAGTGACCAATTATCGTTCATTTTTGCGAAAAAAAAATTCAACAAAAAGTGTATCAATGTGGCCCGATTAATTAGTTAAGGAAAATGTATCAAATTAAAGAAAATTAGGCACTCACTCTCATCAAAAGTTGGATTGATCAGCGAACCATAATCTTCAGGGTGTAATCCATTCATAAAGCTGACTGTCGTTAGGAGTGGAGAGTGCTAGGCATGAAAATCACACATTATTCAACTACATTCTTTTCTTATCGAGATGTGACATCCAATGAGAGCTTAGTATTTGAGGATGACACAAATTGACCAATGAAAATTGAGCATTTCACAAAAGTTGTGTGCAGACATGTAATAGAGACTACACATACGCACACACTCAAGTGAACCTTTTCAGGAGCAGAAAGAATTATCTTTAAAATGATCATTTCATCATTGAAATAAATTAGGAAACGAGTGTTTTTTAAGGCTTGATCGACGTTTCCTCTTTCAGATGCTTGAATTAAAAGGGAATTAGAATTGTTTATCTATTCAATTTGGGTTGTTTTTCACAATGCTAAATAAATTTTCAAGTGTGCTTTAATATTTTGTTCCTGATTCTACTTCTTCAATCGTTTTTATCATGTCTCCAAGATGTGAAATTTCATTAAGATTTTTTTACAACTTTTTCATTTAAAAATCCATGTGTATTTTACTATAATTAATTGTCTATCATATAAAACAGTGTCTTATTAAAACACAGGAAAAGTTGACGACTCCTTGGAAAAGGATCCTTAAAGATTACTTTTACCTACATGTTTATATCCAGTGTACAATGATAATTTTTTTCAATTTTATTATATTTTTACAAATCGATTAGGCAATCTTCCTATAGAATGAAATGCTTGCTTCCGAAGTGGAGTAATTACTTCAACAAATAATAATTTATTGAATTTTCATAAGGAGAAGGCTAGTGTTGGAAATTCTCTTACACGAGAAAAACATTTCAATGTGAGAGGAATCAAGGAAAATTGACCATATCATTTTTCCAGGTGGAGACTTGGGATTAGAGAGAGATTCACTCACTCACACACAATGTCTACTTTTGACTTGCCGAAATTTTCTCATTAGAAACCTTCTTTAATTGAGAATAATAAAAGAGGCATATAGGCACGTGAGATGTATTGTGACAATACTATTGTCTGTCATTTTCAATTAATATTTATGAGTTTTTTCTGTGAATAAAGATAAAAATTCTCATCATCTCAAGATTATTGTGGATGAGCTCAACTATTGTTGGGAAAAATACAATTTTGGTATTCCACCTTATTTACGGTTAAATTTTAACCTTGTTTGCAAGTCAATGAATCACAAATTTAAACTACATTGAATTTATTATGCTATACTCGAAATTGTCGAGTCGACAAGTTATATCAAGCCTGATTTAGATAAATATGGGATCAGTTACCAGTAATCATTTACAATTAAAAAATACAATTAATTACAATTTTGAAATTTACAATTAACATCCGTCACAATTAAAACAAGAAGAACAACTCGATAATGCTGTTATAACAAGTCACACATATGAAAATCGGTATAAAATTTATACTTAGTATAAATGATTCTTAAGTTTCTACATAGAAAATTCTCCTCTATTACAAGTCATAGTCCAGGAATTAAATCACTATCCTTTAGTTATGAAGGGAGAAAGAATAATCTGATATCTCTCGATGTATTAGAAAATCTGACTAGAGATTTGAAAGAATTAACAAAAGATTCAAACATTCGCGTTTTAATCCTAAAGAGTGAGGGGAAGCTTTTTTCTCCTGGATTTGATCTCTCAACACTAATTAGATTAAATCAAGATGAAAAGAAGAAATTTCTAGCCAGTAATCACGCCCTTTTCACTGAAATGATAAAATTCCCTGTGCCCATAATTGCCTCTGTGCAAGGGCCTGCTTTTGCTGCTGGCTGTCAACTCGTCTGTCAATCCGATCTTGCGATTGGTTGTGCAGATAAATCATCTTTTTCTGTATCTGGTTTGTTAATTTTCTGTTCATTTTCCAAATTTAAGGAATAAAATTAGGTCTATTCTGTTCGACCCCAGCCGTTCCTCTGATCAACTCAATCGGCATCAAGAGAGCTTCTCATATGCTTTTCACTGGTTGTCTAATTGATGCAAAGACAGCGCATGAATACGGTATTTTATCAAAATTGTCCTTTAAAGATCTCGAAAGAGAAACATTAGACTACGCTGAGTCCATAGCTACGCATAGTCTGTGTGCAATTAAATTTGGAAAGAGTTTAATGAGCGCTAGTCAGATGATTGAAAGCCACAAGATTGCTAGCGAAGTGATGCTCAAGAATATGTTGACAAAGGACTTTGAGACTGGTGTCAGATCATTCTTAGAAAAGAGGCATTTCCCTATCAAGTGGAAAGATGAATAAATTCTTTAGATTAGAGATTCTCTTCTTTTCTCCATCTTGTTCATTTTTACCTTTTAAAGCAGTATTTTCCCTCTAGGATTTAAGGAATCCAAATGAAAGTACAACTTTCATATTGGACAGTATGAAGGAATACTACAAACTAGACGTGGAAAGTAAATCAACTCTAATACTAAAGTTTTAGGCATTAAATTGGACTATGAAACACTAAGGGAGATTAACCAAGTTAATTCTACATCTTACAGGCAGGATTTGGTCAAGGTCGAAGCAGTGCACGAGGAGATGAAAGGGTGCGTTGAAAAGCACCCAGCCATGATGGAGTTGCAGGAGAGATTGAGGGAGACAGAAAACCTTATGGAGAGTCTCAAAAAGTCTGTTGATAGTCTGGAAGAGATAACTGAACGCCTTGAGAAAAGGATGATTAAAATTTCATAAAAAATAATTTACTTTTTTTTAAATTAAAGAATATTTACTAGAAAAATAAATCATTATATTTTTAACCGGACTCTCAGAGATATTGAATGTGATTGGGATGAGTGTAGAGGAATGAATTGAGATTCCCGAGGATATTCAGACCGCTCAGTGCATGATGAATTTTTATCTCCACACTATTTTCAAACGAGGCAACATTATTTGAATGAAGACTAGATTTTACTTCTCTTATCGAATCTAGAATGCTCGAACAATCGTAGGCTGGGCCGTCTTGTTCACTCAGTGAGCGGATTTGTACCATGATACCGGTGATTTTAGTTATCAAGTCCATGTTCTTTGAGCTGACCTTTTGCCAATGAATGTTTCTTAGACGGCTTGAGATTTCTATGGCATCTTCGTCACAGCGCTGCTTAAAGTCAGCTGGCTGCTCCAATGGTTGTACACCGTGTTCTTGGGCAATCTAAAATTAGTGTTTTAAAAATGATTAAAATTCATTGGCTATTAACAACCAATCAAATTCGAGGCTAATATTATTGGTTAAATTAAATTTTTAAATCAACTTACCTCATTAGCGTATTGTAGAACGTGGGCAAGATATTGATTCAGCTCCCTATTCAGCCTATCCAAATGAATCAGCAGGGTGAGGTAAATGTGTTGAAAGTCCACTGACAACTCCTCTTGCATGGAAACCTTGAGTTCTGCCTCTGTATTCAAATCCCTCAATTCGTCAACACATCGTTTTTTAACCTCGAGAATCTTGGACAGCTTGGTAACCATAACTAGGAACTTCATCGGATAGCCACCGTAAATGTCGGCCTCGTTTAGGTAGAGACCACTACCGGCTGAGGCTGAAGAGTCCATCTTGAGAGCTGCTGCGCCCATACTGGCTGCAACGTCGCCACTGGAAATCATTGGCAACTTGAGAGGTGTGCTGAGGTAGCTATTACCGCTCTGCGCCTGACACAAGGGACAATCAGGGACGGTTACATCACCACTCTGACCAGATCCACCATGGCCGTACTTGTGATGATGCATGTGATGACGCTTTCCCTGTAACGCCGATTGAGCCAACAACCTAGCAGGACTCATGAACAGGTTCCTACTAGCCTTGTGTTGTGTCTTGTAGGCTGATAGGGGAATAGTTTCCTGTGGGAAAATACTCAAGACTTCGTAATCAGGGATGGAGCGGGTGCCGAGATTTTCCTTATCAAAAGTAACTCGATAGCAATGCCTTAGAGCGTCAATCGCATCCACTTTGCCAGTGTAAAGACCATCTGTAGGGTATCTAACCCTAGCCGTAATCTTAGTACCGATAATTAAAGGCATAGGAACGTGCATGTCATCAGGGAGGTCGCGTAAAAACTCCAACTGAACTGATCTTGTGACCTGAAGGGTTCTTATCTTTTCACGTTTTTCATTGAGTGATCTCCGTTCCTCTTCGAAGAAGGCAGCTGAACACCTCCTAGGCTTGCCCATCAACCTGCGCAGTAAGGACCAATGTGCGCGTGTAAGACGACGGGTTTTGATGTTCGGAAAGTTTTCCCTCAAGCAAATTCTAAAGTCATTTTCTCCGAGGAGGAGTGGACGATCGAGGTTCGAGTAGAACCACTCATAAAAGACCCATTTATGTGCCTTAGGTAGTTTGAGAACGTTTCGAAGACGAACAGCGTTGAGTTTGGCGATTCTTTGTTCTGAGACCGGGAATGAACCGGCCCTCCAATTAGTCATTGGATTGACGAGAGATTTGTGGGGCTTTGATTTTCGAGATTTTGGCAATTCTTCGTTGGATGAATCGAGAGGACGTGAAGGAGGAGAGACGAATTCTTGTTTCATCTCCTTTTGTGGTTTGAGCATAGGATTGCCTTGTTCAAAGTTGTCCTCCAGGTATTTGCTCTTTTTACGATTCCTTGGAGGATTTTTGCGAGAGGAAACCTCCATATCATCTTGCAAGGGTTAGAATAAGAAAAAACTTACAGCTTTGATCTTCATCCGCCATATTCAAGTTAAAATATTCTTTGATTATTTATTAAAACAAAGTTTCGAAATTTCATTTTATCTAGTTTAACTAGAGTCACGCATTGGCGAAATTACAAAATAGCAAAATGCTTATTTATCTCCTGTAGACTTTGCTATAGAGGTTTAGACTATTCCAGATTTTCAGTATTCCAACATCTATTTTATACCGATTTATAGGCAATCATTTTTATGCTCTACTTTTCTTAATGACAAACATTCACGATTTCACTGGAAATCAATCTATCAAGAGTTACCCAGAAAATTCTCGGCCCACTCCACCTGGCTCCTACATAACATCAATCCTCCAAAATGGCATAGAGAATAAATCTGGAGCATATAACTGCGAAAAATGCTTCAAATCATTCAAAACCAAACAGAAACTCACTCATCACATGGACTCTCATGATGAAACAAAGAAGTTTATTTGTGATTTTCCCAACTGTGACAGAAGATATCGGTCCTCTCCGCTACTCAAGAACCACAAGAAATCTCATAAGGAACAACGTTAGTTTACACTAAGAATCTTTTCAATATTTAGACGTCATTTCCTTCGTATTAAAAATAGAATTCTTAAATTTCCATTTTTTTATAAGTCTTTGTAACTCTAAAAATTTATTTAAAATCTATTTCATCTTAAATTTTCGCAGACTCTAAGTGCATAATGGCATATCTTGTACACATTATCGAAGTGAGGATAATGGTTATGCGTTAAAAATTCATATTTTTCCCTATGAGTTAATTGGAATCGATTGAAAACCTTTAGACGTGTTCATCCTAGAAATTATAAAAGATACATCTTCTTCCATTTGAAAAGATTAAAGAGTTTTATTGCATAACGCGAGGCACCTTTGAATTAATTTGATTTCTTTTAGTGAATCGTAGCAGCTTCCCATGCGAGCCAAACACATTAGTGAGCAAGCAATCAAAGTTCTCGGATGGTTTCAATAATCCAGGATTTTACCAAATGAGTCAAAACAAATTCCCGAATATTAACCAAGTTGTAAACGGTCCAATATCCCAGCAAACTGTGCCCCTATCATCAAGTCATATAATGCATTTAGATAATGTTGCAAATAACCATCTAATGGCCTCATATCCCTCAAGAGAGAATTCTTCATATGATAAAACCTACCCTCATCATTTAACGAATAATAATATTGATTATTCCACCGTTGGTAATAACTTTCAAGAGAATTATTATCATGGCTCAAAAGGTAAATGCTTCCAACCGCCACAGCAGACACCTCCAACATCAGTATGTTACAATAACAATCAACAACTTGACTCAACACGTCTTCCATTTAACTCGGTTAACCCAAATTGCTACTCTTATGAAGCTAACAATTCTTACTCAACCTACGCTGATCCCTCGGGAATACAATATAATGCAAATTATCCTGACCTTGTCAACCAAAATGAGGCCTTTTCGTCCAAGATCTACTCTCAGAGCGGCCCTGAAAGCTTTGCTCAGCAAAAGTTTTCCATTCAAGACTGGAACGCCCAACAGAGCCTATCTTCGTCTTCTATTCCAGATGATTACGTCAACAATTCAACTCCTCTCTCATTTGACAACAACAATGGGAGATATTCCTGTCAGAATTCAGCCTTTCAATTTAACAACTCCAATTCAGTCAATTCAAACTCTACTAATTCATCTCTCATGAGTAAGTCAATGAATCATCATTTACTATCATGAAGAAATTCATTCAGAAACATTTTACTATGAATTTTTAACTTGCGTAGGAAATAAGATTTACCAAGAATATTCCCACAGAAAAGTTTATTGGGAAGCAAAAGTTCACCGAGTGCATTATGTAAACTCTAGCAGTTCTCCCTACTCTCTACGCATTCCATTGACATTTCTCTCTAGATAACACCAGCTTTGGAAGTGCCATGAGTCCATCTACGCCAAATAACTATGAGTCGACAGTGGATAGATTCGAAGCTGTCGCCATCTACATTGGCTGCAAGACGGATCGCATTGACCCGGACCCGAATATCACCCTGGAGGATATTGTAGAGATTATATCCAATGACACTAGCGCATCTTCCGCCTCTTCTGGAACACAGTTGACCGCAGTGTCTCTCGGGGATCATTCCCTGACATCGAAGGACTACAACTCGACTTTTTACGGTGAGTAATAAATACCTCTCTGTTACTCGCTCTTTCCTAACTCTAGAATCGATCTTGTAATCAATTAATTGTGCACTTTATCGACTTTTTCACGGGAGAAAGTTTTTATCATTGGAATCAATTTGATGGCCAAGAGGTTTTGGATGTTTTCTGTATTTTTATCTTCAACCTTTTTTTCTTTTCAAAACATCAGATAAAAAGAGTCATGTGACATATCTGTTCTAATATTATTTGTATCTAAACTTGATCGATTAATTATTTCAACTTTTTCTACTTCTTTCCACCCCACAGCCAATAGAAACTCAATTCGCTCACATGATCATTCATAGTGTTGATCTGTAATATAATAGCTAGTAACAAAAATTCAATATCTACTAGTACACAAAAATCGCCCATTATTCTTCAACTACTCATGAGTAGCTTTTACTTTTTTTTCAAGCTGTATAAAAACTATTGATTGAGTTTGTAATTACACTTTTTCTCTCTCTCTCTCTCTCGATCAATATTCAAATCCTAAGACACATATTTGTTCATGTGATTGTCTCTTAGAGAGAAAGTCACTTTTAATCTTTAATCGAGGTGTTTTTCAAACAGGTTCTCGGGTCTTTGTTGAAGAATGTACTTGGTGTGAACGAAAGCTTGCAGATGTGATATACTTTAATGATAGTAGACTTTTAAATGTTTACTCAAAAGTAAATATCTCTCTTTCTCAGCGACTCCTTCTAAGAAATATGAGACCTCAGAGTGTTGTCGAATACAGGATTGCGAAAATAAATCTCTTATATTATCTCTCGGTTATTTAGATGCACGCATGTAAACAGTTGTCCTTGTCTCTGCATATAACTACACATTTCTCAATGTCACTCAATTGAAAAATGATTTATCTATTATTATTTTGTGAAAAAAATGGTAAAATTATATTATTATGTGCAAAAGTAATGAGATTAATCCATCATTATTGATTCAAGCTAAATGTAATCTATACACCTACTTACAAGTAGTCAAGGGCATCTCCCTTATTACGTAATTTAGAAGCTTTTAGTGGGATATTATCTCTAGTCCCTCTCGGACCAAATGTCATGACAATGAGGGTATTAACAAGTGTATTTTTTCAGATAATCAAATGTTGAATCAACAAATGGCGCCAAACGGCTACATTGATTACGGCATGGAAAAGTCGCAGCCTAATCAATCGCTGATACCAGAGCAAAGCGAAGAATACATGTCGACCTTTGAAGAAGCAGACAAGGCCGTCCTGCCGCATAAATCTCCATACAACGATTTCTACCCGGAGCATTTGCTTGAGCAGAAGGCGTATTATGAGCATTTCAATAGTGATCAAAAGAATCTCGAGGTTACTGTGCCAGATCACGTTGAGGACACCTCTCAGAACCAAAGCCCACCAATCTTACAATGAAAACAAAAACTCCGATTAATGGGAAGATGTTGACGTTTTTGCACCTCCCCCTTCGGTCCCTTCAACAGTTCCGGGCCTTCCGTCGAGTTTCTCTCAGATTTTTCATACTTCTTTTTTGTGAGTCCACCCTCAGTTTTGATGCTAAAGACTTACCTCATGGAGTACCTACAAAATATGACCTAGGTCATGTCACCAAAGCAGTGTCTTTATTAACGGATCAACACCATAGAATATCACCGAATTAGGGTTAAAAAATCACTTGCAAATCGATAAATGCCTACTTTCTAGGTCCAAATGTCTAGAACTAGCCTAGTGCTATGCAACTGAGTTGTCGTGAGATAATAATTAGACTGCGTAGCCTGAGAGTTGAAACTATGTTTTTCTGAAAATCACACAAATCAATGACCATCTTTGGCCATAATTTGATAATCTCTGTCTTCATATCGGAGAGCTCAATTGATTTTCTAGGGTTATGCTTTCATAACAACCTCATTACACTCTTAAACACACTCTTGTGGTTCTATATCAACCTATTGATATATGCATTCTGGTATATTCTCTACGCGATTTCTCTCTTCAGACGGATACAAATTCAGCTTTGTTATTCTTTATTGATATCGCTGATGATGGTGATTGTTGTACCTAATATTATCTATCGATTTATCACTTGAATAACATTGGCTGGTCTTATCATCTTGCTCGGTGATTGAAAGTAGAAATTACATTTCAAAAAGTAAATCGTTTAATTAATCAACTTGTTAAGTGTTGATAATACACAATCAATACACAAGAAACCCTTTTGTTCACATTTTACACTGAGAATATGATTCTTTTCCCTGAAAGCCTAGAAGTTCTGTGGGTTTTTTTTGTAAAAGATTTAACTAAAACAGATAGTTGCATATCGAGATTTGATCCACCCGACTTAGGGTTGTGTATTAGGGCTACGAATTAATTAGGTTTCCGCCTAAAACGATATACAGTGTTCTTTATTGAAGAAAAACTTGTTGCCATCAACCATCTCTAGACGCGTTTCGTCTTTCATGAGACTCATAAGTAGTGATTAGTTAGTCTTCTTTAAATGAAGAACATTTTTCTCAATGAATTAATTTTTGGCTTCGTAGTAAATCTTCAATTCTAGTTATTTTTTCACTCTGTTCTAAAACTTATTTGTTGAGAAATACAATTGTACTCTCTGCCCAATAGAAACGTAATGAATTTTTTTATCGAAACTGAACGTAGATTGAATAGGACAAAGATTATAGTTTCTAAACAGATTTGCATGTCACAAGAATCATGTCTTTGATTAATTATCACTTTAAAAAACTTTTAGTTCACAAATACTGATAGAGTGTTTTATAAGTTGAAAATAATTGTAATTTAACCATCTTTCTTTTCACGCCAATCTAGGTTTCATCTTCATATACCATTCCCGAGTCAAGATTTAAATATGCAACTTTTGCTACTATTATTTCCCATCAAACTCTGCCATTATTCCTCATTAAAAAGAACATTTATTTTTCTACTTGTTGACCCGTAAGGAATCTTTGGGAAATCTCAAAAGAAGAACAGACAAAAATCATTTTACTAAAGCCTTATTACAGAGGTCCAATATTATTTTCATCCAAGATGTTCATTTTTTCACTTTCTGCCAAAAAATAAACAAGAAAAATGCTTCATTCCGTAATATTATTTCTCAATTTTATTTAAAAGTTATTTTGTTAAATTTAGAAATTGCTTTTCATCTTTTTTTATTCAAAAAAAACGTTTATACACCCCCGCCCGTCATGAGCGCCTCCAAGACCTATTGCGCGTGTTATTTTCTGTAAATATTGAAGCAAATTCCAAAGCGAAGCATTCCAAACTTGTTTTCCCAAGCAATCGATTCAGAAACCTAGTTTTTCTCTTATTCTGCATCTTGTATAATCTTTGCAAAAGAGGAATAAACTCTCATGAATTATCCATCTTTCCATATTTATACACCGGCGATACAGACAAAAACATTTAAGAAGAAAATACATTTATTGTTACTGTGAAAATGTGATTTCTTTTTCGTTTTGCATGAAAAGGTTTGCTTGAAAATGGACTTGATTGGTGTATTTTGATGAAAAAATCTCATTTTATTCCACACCACATTGATGAGTAATAAGAACCTTTTTTCCTGAATTCCAGTTAAGAAGGCAAGATATCAGACCAGATTTCCATGACAAGCGTAGTAAATGACTCTCAGAAAAGGCCGAAGAAAATAAAACGCAAAGAGTACAACAACAGACCAGTTGAGGATTTGCAAAATAACATTTTAAAGAATCTGACCGACTGGACCTCGGCCACCTATCATGAAACGGCGGGAGAGACAGATAAAGAAAATATAAACCTTGACGAGTTTACTGAAGGTGAGTGCCTTTATCTTTCGAGTAGTGCTTTGAAGAATTATTCCTTCTTCATTGTCACAAAGATTGTGATTTGCAATTTTATTTAGTTCTCGACGAGATAAAGCAGGCCTCACACAGCCCACGGCCGGTTATGAAAGAATCCTCTGAGCTTGATGAATTCAAATTGCCTATCGATCGTAAGACGTTGATGGTTTTGAGTGAGAAATACTCTTCCGAGTTCAACTGTAAATCCCTCAACTTTGGTGAGTTTCAATCTTTCTTTTCCAAAAATTGCTCCACCTTTAGACTACTCATCTTTGAAATCTTATAAAAGCCTTTTTTGTAGCGATGACAAAAGAGAGGCATTTTTTGACCACGTAATGCATATATTTCTAATAATTTTGCATATTTATGTCCTACTAATATTCTTTGCATATCAATACATGTTCTAATTAATTGTGTATATCGAAATTTGAACAGAGTATTACATAATTCGATTTCAGCGAATTTCTCTGGCTATAATGTATATTTACTTCAATCAAGAATTATTAAAAAGCTTTTAATAGTAGTTAACATTTCTCACTAGACGAAGAGACCCTTCCGTCGTGTCTCATTGACGAATGGGCCATGAGAGAGGACCTCCAGAGGGATATCTTCAAGAGCTTCCTCGCCTCCATCGGTTTCTCCACTCCAGTCGCCCCTCTGCAGAATCCTAAAGAGAATAAGAAAAGTAATTATTCTAATATTGTTATCCGTTAAACATACAGTTCACTCCTTCAATTTATCACTTTGTGTCACTCAAGTTATGACAATCAAATCTTTCAAACTGTATTCGAATATTTGGAATGAAAACTGACTTGATAATTCTTCTTCTGTTGTTTTTTTCAAGCAAAGGCCAAAGGTACAATCGAGAACGAGCTGAGAGGTAACATTTCTTACATAATGGCTGAAGAAAATGCAATCAAGGAATCCTTATCAGATCAAAAACATGTGAGCCCTCTCGTTTCTTGACTAATTAGAATGGGAGAATATTCACATCCATTATATGGATCACCAATTGTTCTCAAATGGGCCTAGTCTACTCAATCTCGTCCCTTAGCTCACGATGTCATGTGATAAATGGAATTCCAAAATAGTGAACTTGAATTAGAAGACTGAATTAGTCATATAGTAGTCATTCCAAGGGTCACAAGTTCACTTGAATGTGTGTTCTCAATGCTTTTCTCAACTCCTTACACACACACAAGAACTTGGATTCACTTCTGCATGTGCTTGCATACTTTCATGTGCTCAAATGAATCCCACCCCGTCAAATCCCATCTTTAAAAAAGTGTTTCTTTGCTTGCTTAGAGACTGAGGGAGGAATCAAACTTTTATTGCTTCGAGGCGTTGAAGGATGAATACTACAGCTTCGGGCCAACTGTTATCGAAGAACTGTTCATTAGAAATGAGTATGTCCAATTATATAAAACAGTTGATATGTCTACTTGCAAGTATGCATTATAATAATATTTACATTTCTTATAGCTTTGACTATGAAATGACTCGAGCGTGTTTAGCGACCAAGGTTCTCGACAGCAACGCTCATTACCGACAGACTGTGGCCAGTAAGAAGGACTACGATGATTTCTATAACTATTGGCGAGCCAGCAAGCCTGAGGATTTCAATGAGAATCCCCTTGACGTCGTCTCTTCAGCCCACACGGAAAATTGTAACATTAGGGAAATTTCCGATTTGGAAATTGCCGTGAAGAACTCTCTTGCTGACATTGAAGATGTGAGTCCTATGGTTAGTATTGGTACCGTTCTGAGCGCCGAAAAATACCTTGATTGAAGATTCATGATTTTTAATAAAATTGATGCCCTTTTGGAGATTGAATTTTTTTTTGAGGCCCAAAAGTAGAAATGCATTATTTTGAGACAAATAATTTTCGTGGATAATTGTATTGATACGCGAATTTAAATGTATTGAAATTTATTTTTGATGTATTGTGTATGTTTGTGGCCCTAGAGATTACCTTCGAAATGCCAATGACGAGGCAGAAAAATCAAATCAATAAAAAATACGAAAAATGTTGGTAACAAAAAAGGTTTTGTGGTTCAGAAAATGTTTGATTTCTGGAAAATTTATTTTTTAAAGTTACATTTTTATAGCGTAGGATGGTGGATAAAAAACACAAATTTTTTGATAAATTGCAAACAGGTCAAGAGACACTAATAGATCCTGGTGAATCCTTTGATTTGTGTATAGAAAATAAGATATTCTAATTCATCATCTCTGCCAGAAACGTAGCAATCTAGCCAGCACCCTGACTCTGGATCGACTCCACGAACGCTTTCCTCACATATCACCTGGTCACTTGAAGCTGCTCTACTTTAAATTCGAGTGAGCACCACAATTCATAAATTACGCCAAAAAACAACTGTAGCAACTTGTCTTTTAGCTTAAACGAGAAGGCGGTCACCAACTGGCTCACTAGCCATGACATCCAGAGGACCAACATACCCATAACTAAGGACTTTCCCAAAAAGAAACCACCCGCAGCATCAACCAAGGGCACCATCGGCATTCGGCCGACAAAGCAAGAGATCTCCGCGATTGAAGAGTCCATTGTTGAGACTAGGACGCGTCTGCAATATCTTCAAGAGATGCGTAGCTCCATCCTACGCTCGAAGCAGAAGCACGCCGCTAGTGAGTACTACGACCAGGAAATAAGGAGCTGCAGGGCGAAGCTGGACGTATTCCAAGAACAACATGCCTTTTATCTCACAGCCTTCCGGTCACTAATCAACTCGGAGAACGACTTTAATAAGTCGTGGGCGGAAATCGATCTACACGGCCTGACCTGGGCCTGTTCCTTGAAGGTATTCAAGAGTCGCCTATCACAACTACGGGCCTCGAACAATGGCAACAAGTATCTCCACGTTGTAACCGGTCGTGGGATCAACTCGCCGTCTGGTCTAGGGATTATCAAGAAGAGGCTGATTGAGTATCTGGAGAATAAAGGAGAGACGTATTCTATTCATAAGAACAACACTGGAGTTGTATTAATTAAAATTTAAGAAAATAAATAAATTAAAAATCGTATATACTACTTTAGAGTAGACAATTAATTATTTGGATAATTTGTGTATTTTGACAATGTATTTACAAATCATTTTCAGAGATGTTCAACTTTATTTTTATAATAAAAAGCAACAATAAATTATCAGCCCCCTACTGCATTTCTTTACTTTTCCACGTCTATGGGAAACGGAGATTTTCATACATTTTCTCTCGATTTTATTGTTCTAATTAGAAAAAGAAATTATTTTCCCCATACAACTAGCCTTTTATTCACTTTTATAGGAATTTAGACACACATTTCATGATTGCCATTTTTGTGATCAGCGTTTCCATGTTTCTTCATCCACCCAATTACAATTTAAAATCTTTGTAAATTTTTTAATTTAATCTATTTTGTCTCATCTATTTTCAAATAAAATTCAGATGAAACCCCCATTTCTCAAATTTATTGAATTTAATAATAAACATTTTGAGTATTACAAGGTAGCATAAATTGTAATTGGCAGAGCTCTATTTCAAAGTGACATTTGACACTGGTCGCATTTTTTTGACAATTTGCTACAATCTCACAACGTACACAAAGACTCTCCGTACATAACAGAGTCGATGCACACCGTTTATGTACAATGTACAACATCTTGTTTTGTCATCGCATGGAGACAAGCTCTTCAATATACTGGTTTGTTAGCGTTTTTATTGTACATGAGAAGAGTGGGGAGAAAAGTTTTATTCAGTTATGTCGTTCAAGAGTTAAATTACATCCCTTTATTTCATTAGAGGTTTCATTTCAAAAATGGACGTTTTGCGTGTCATAATAAATTTATTCATTCTGCATTCTGTTGTATAGAGATTGTACAGTGTACACGCTAGAAAGTCTATTTCTTTGCCTTTTATTAAATTATAACTACAAATCAACCAACTCTACTTGATAGTGGTCAGAAGAATTATATACTGAACATTGTTCAAAAATTCGTTGTGAAATTATGAAAGTGCTCATCCGATAATGTACACTAGGCCACTGTTAACTGAAAAAAGTGTATCTAGATCTCATAATGTTGAGAAATACAGAGGATTTTGAATACGAATTCGATCAATTTTTTTTCAGATAACCTCAATTATATTTTAGATAAGCACTACTCGAAAGTAAAAAATAAAGTTTCTTTTTACGAGTAGTTGATTGAGATTGTTGAAGAAATTTTTTCATCAGATTTGTATTCAGCATCCTCTATATTTCTCAAAACTGTGAGATCTGGATAAACTTTTTTTGTCAATTAGCACTGGCCTAATGCACATTTAGTATTAATTGTGTCTAGTTCCTCCTCTCCAACGATCAATGAATTTACATGGACATGTTTCTGGAAATTAGAATAATATTCTAACATTCATTCCTCTTTAATATACATGCCGGTCTTATGGGACTTTTTTCTGACTATTTTTTGAATTTGTTTAGCCATAAGCTTTATTTCTTGGATCACTCAGAAAAGAGTTAACCCTTGTAGTATTTTTCAAATTTAAAAATGCAACATCTTCCAGGAAATATGACATATTTAATATGTATTCGAAGTAAAATTGACTATATTTTTGACTACCAAGCTGTTTTATAATAATCCTACATAAAGAACATGCAATTCTAGAATAACTAGTATCCAAGGTGTTTTGTGATATTTTCAAGTTTAAATCAAGCAAGCCTTTGAGTAGAATATGAAACCAAGCTGTTCATGGGTCACTGAACGGAAATAGGATGGCTTAATCAAAGTAGTTAGCTCAGAAAGGGGGGGGGTCCATGAATGATTGTCTCAATTACTTGGGCTTGCAAATGAATTGTCACCTCAAATTTATCCTTTTTAAGACAAGAATTGATTCCACTCACCGGCCCTGGTCGCTATGCTCTCTTGACATGGGCCATATGCCAAGACTTTTTCAATCAAAAGGGATTTATTCCAGCTTTAACTGAATCTCTTTTTGAAAGAAAATGCTACAGTTTTATTGGGCTTAGCAAGGTCAAAGGAATGAAATAATTAGCTTTATAGATAAATTCAGCCATGGAATTCAGTGTATTCTGAAAGAGCCTCGAGAAATAAAAAGGGAATCTTGATTATTGTAGGCCTCTTAAAACCCATCTTTGAGGTCAATTTATCTTAATCGTCAGTTTTTATGGTTGAATGTCATAACATCGATTTGAGGATATGACCCGTTCTGGACTAAGTGTCAATTATCATTAAACACTTTACAATTCATAATTTATTCTCTGACCCCCCCCCACCTTCCTTTTTCATCAAAATCATCAAAGGTCAAGCAGATTGGTAGTATTTTTCTCAATGAATTCGATTTAAATTATACACACCAATTACACTATATTTTCCCAACATGAGAAAAATGTGCAAAAACATATTGAGATTTCCCCCCTTACCCCATATGTCTCAATAATCCGTTACATTTTCTCTCGTCTTGAAATTGGGATTCGTTTTATTCTTTCAGACAGAAACGTTTTTTTAAATTCAATATCCCGATCAATGTTAATAGTACCATTTTTGCTTAGAAAATGCTGACCCTAATCACCCATGTTGATAAGGACAAAATAGATACGTTTCAGAAAATAAAATCAGAAAAATATATTTTTTATTAAACAAAAATTTTGTGTGTAATTCGAAAGACATAAATAGTGAGAGACTTTTTTCTCTGCCCTATTCGACAACAATTCTCTCCTTTCCATGTGTAATAATATCATCAATACAACGTTAATTAATAATAATTATAAAAAGTTGAATAATACAGGCAAGGGTTTGTGGTAATAACAACGAGTCAGCGTCGATCATACAACCAGCATGGTTGTCAATACCTGGCTATTTCTATTACGCGGGGGTGCATCTGAGTAGCTGTAAGTGTTCTGCTCCTCGCAGAGATTCCGGCTAGCGTAAACATCAGGTAGAATGTCATCGAATCTAGAAAGAGGAGGAGAGAATAAGAATTTATGGTGGTTTTTATAAAAAAAAAGTGCCAACCCACTCGCTGTTTCTCTTCCGACGTCTAACGATATAGCGTGAACCGTCATTTCTAGTGCGAATGGCCCAGCTTTGATTTGACAACCTGTTCAAGGGATTCTGCTTCTTACTCCCCACGCAATCACTCATATTGCATTCGATTATGTCACCTATTTCATTCTCCTTCATCATTTGTACGTCGAAAATTCTCGTGAGGGATTTTGACTTTTTCTTGACCCTAATCGGCATATTATCCGACCCCTTGAGGGCCTCACTAGGCAGTGACTTGTCTCGAGAATGCAGAAGCTTATTCATTACTCTCGCGCGCAGTTGGCTGCTCGAAGTGGCCAGCTTCACGAGGGAATTCGACCAACCCCTATTCGAAGGGCCCTTCATAGAGTTCCTCTTGTAATTCACGACTGGGTTATGCTCGAAATTCACGCTACGATTCATACATTGTGAGCGGTTCATAGAAGAGTTGGTGGTTTCAATGAAAAGGTATCCGTTCTCCACTTCTGAATAGAGAGAAATGTCACCATTTCCAACAAAACGATCACTCATCATCATTCCATCGTTAATTGGCATTTTCGAATTAATTCCAGGACTCTCCGTCGCCTTGACAACAACCATAGTCGATGTCTTTTGCTTAATTGAGATTCCCATCTTAGGCACGACACGTCTATCCCGCGAGGTATTACTCATACGACCATTATCCAGTAACGAAGTCTTTGGCGTCGGAGGTAGAGGACGTACAGGTGGCATCAAGAAATGTTGCTTCACAAGACAATAATCATTTACTGCAATGTGTCTTATTAATATATAATTCATCTCTCTTTTGAATGAATTTAACATGTGCTCGAATTCTATTGGTCGTCGATATTTGGACCAATGAGAGTGCAGCATATTATCTGAGTCATGAGATTTCTCTCGTCTCCACGCCATAGTCGTTGGGATGCACATTGGGAATGCAGTGAAGCTGTCCAGGGGTGGAGGGGGGAGTGGAGGGAACGTATTCAGTCAATCAAATGCAATATCCCCAGAGTAATCCATCACTGAATAATTACGACAAGATGCACACAGGAAAAAAGATTACAGGGAGGCACGAACGAAAGAAAGGGGAAGAATTAACAAATT
>KL566810.1:0-14137 GCA_000715275.1 Gyrodactylus salaris
AAGATGATTCAAATTATCTAATGAAGAATGGAAATTTCAATTTTTTCTTATAGAAATTATATCACACAGAAAACAAGAATTTCTTGATGAAATAGTCATTTTTGCAGAGATCCAATGAACGAAATGTATTTGTAACTATTTATTTGCTAGAAATAATGCATTCTTTTTATTGGCTCATCTTTTCCCTTCAAAGGACCCTGGACACCTGACTCTAGAGATCTATTCTCGAAAGGGGCCGGCAAACATGAATGATGATAACATGGTGTCAATTAAACTCAGCTATGTAATCTGAGTGTGTATATTTTTTGCAACCAATCCAAAGCTTTCAAGTTTTTGGATCAAGTATCATAGCTACTCCTCTTATGGTCCTTGATACAGTCTTTAATTAAAATATTGCTTATTTGATAAAAAGGAAAATAAGTCATTGAAAGCCACTTGAAAAAGTCTTGATTTAGTCTTAGGCGAAAAATGAAGTAATTTTTCCAACCAGAACTTTTTAAAATTAAACAAGGTTCGGTAACTTTTTGCGTAACTTGCTTGGAGAGTTTGACAAGTTTAAAGGTTCACGGTTAGTTATAGAATTCTTTATTTTTCATTGAAATGCAAATAAAGGGGTCATATAAATTGAAAAAGAGAAAATAATTTTTCAAAACTGCTAAATTCAATTCCTAACTTTGTGGGCAACAAACATGTACACCGAGCCATCATTGTCCGCCACAGCTCCCTTTTCAGGATCATCATTCAAAAATATGAGGTTATAGTCCCAGGGACCCTCATCTGGCATCCTCTTCAACTCTTCCTTGTCGAAATGGTCAACCCTCTTTCTTGAGGTTGGCTTTCTAATACTTATCGAATCGAATTCCGAGTTCTTGCCAGTGAAACTATTTGTCCGCCCGCTATATTGACCTTGAGCTTCCTTAACCGGTTGAATTTCGTCACTTTGGCTTCGGTAGTTATTCTGAGGCTCAATACTAACAGGAATATCTGGCTTCTTCTCCTGCACCGTATTCTTCTTTGGCGAGTCATATTGGTAAAAGTCGACATCTTTATTCTTGAAGATGTTCGAAGTACTTCTTGTCCCGGATCTCGAGTCAAAGTTCAACAAAATCATCTGACTAACCTTTCTCTTGGCGTCATCACGGAAGAGTAAAAGATTAGTAGGTTGATTTGGAAATTCGTGAATATTCTTAATCTCACTGTAAGGCGATGAGAAGAGTACGTCATTGGTGTTCTTATTCACAAACTGAACTCCACCTTCGTAAACCTTTAGATCGCCAGTATATTGAAGTTTCTGTGTCTCCAAGTCATCTGACACGTTAATCGGTAATTTGCTCGGAAACTTGCCAAACTCAGGGGCCCGAACCTTGGTCATGTCGCAAGATTCTAGGCGTAAGGGCTCACCACTTGCAAAGTCATCCAACTTGTCCATATCTCTACCCGCATAGCTGACAACTTCTGCGACAGATTTTATGGGAATAGGACCCTTGAAATCATTCAAGTCATCAGAAATCGAATCGTCTTGATCATCGTCATAGTTGTCTTTTTTCTTTGTCGCCTTTTTGGGCTTATCTTCGTACTTGTTGTTGTTATCCTCATAAATATCATCATTATCATCATCAAGGCCATATTTAGGGACCTCGTCCGCTCCGTAAGCCTTATCAGCGTCTAATTGACTCTTCCTACGCCCAAAGGTTGAAAGGTCCTCCTCAGTTAACTTTTGAAGTTTCTTACTTCGCGACTTGATGGATGTATTGACACTTACATTATCATTCATGGAGCTCTGATTTGTTCCCTTTATTTCGCGCTGGCGTACCGACAACTTCTCAAAAAAGCGATCAGCGTCTGATTGGTTCTTAAATTTGAACGCCTTGAACTTGGCTCGCTCCTGATCATTTCCTTCGACGCATAAGATGACCATGTGGTCATCTGGGCTTCGTAAGCACTGCTCGACACGTTCAATAGGAATATTCTTTTTGTAGACAATTTCCCGAGAGAGAATCTTGAGATTAGTCTTTGACATATTCTTCTTGGTTGTCAATTGATTGGCAAAATCTCTGGGCAATGTCACATCCTTCTCGAAATATTGATCATATATTTCAAAGCTGGGAAAGTGGTGGACGTTTTCATCGAAATCCGGTTTTTCCTTAATCGAAGCCTTTGACATTTTTTACTTGCTTAATCGAGAATCCTTTTTCAAACGAGTTATGAGACAGATATTGAAGAAATCCAGAGAGACTATAGCAATATATATATAATAAATAAATAAAATATTGATATTTCTCGACAACCTACGATCATTTAGTTTGGAAATATGCTCAAGACCCGTTATCTCAATGTTTATCTGATTGTGCAAGTTGTAGCATTTTAATCTAAAAAGAACTTTTCTCGTTTATCGATTCTCTAAAGGCATTGTTTCATTGACTAATGAGTTATCAGAGATAACTGTCTTTACGACATGCCAACAAAAATGATAACTCTTGAGATTACAAACTGGTAGAAAGATTCATTACTAGGGCTACCAAATGCATTTTTTACAATTGATATGTAGTTAGTTAGCTCTCAAAGACTCGACTTTTTGCCTTTTTTATAAAAAAATGTCAATTTTTGCCTTCTTTTAAATTCACACTTTAGGAGGCGGAAAAAGTAACATTTTCAATGAAGAACCAATCATTCTGCGATGAAATTCTTGTGTGAGATGAATCATAGTCTCTGATTCACTTAGTACAGATTCACTCGTCGATTTTTGCAAACGTTATTTAGCCAGTAAAATCACTTCTACTGCTGCGAACACATGATTATAGTCCGTTATATGGTTTTGAACTAAAGCTTAATTTGCTGTACAATATTGCGATCTGGGCAGAGATTTATTCGTATTTCATAAAGCAGTTTGAATCATCTAATAGTTCGAGAATGTACGAGTGCTACAAGAGGATTACTGCTCTTGAATTTGAAGAAGACCCTGCTGGAGTTCAAGATTACCTAAAAGAATGATATCGAAGCCTTAATACAAAAAAGTTTAAGAAATTTTTTTTTCTTGTAGATTTAGAAAAGATGAGCGAATTTAATGCCTATTGGACATAGTTGAAAACCTTAAAAAATTATGTAAGCATACTATTCAAATGATTGATTTTATGCGTTGAAAATATTATATATTATTATTTTCATCAAATTTACTACTAATAAGTATATCTTGAATTTATACAAATTAATATTGAGTTGCATGCTACTGAATTGAACACAAATCTCGGCACCGACGGTACAGTGATGAGTAAGGCTACCAAAAGTTGTTTTTCTTAGTTTACATGAATCACTGATCAATAAAACCGACATCCGAGAGTCTAGTTTCTAAACACAGTATTAAATATAGTATTTTCTGTAGAACTATTTCTATGTACGAAATTATTTATTGCCATTTTTTGCCCATTTTTGAGATTTCTTTTGTCTTTTCATTCATTTTTCTGGTCGTCCTACTGACGAGTCTCAAAAGGATGAAACGTGTCTGTACATTATGTTGAAGGTAGTACTGAGATCTACGATCCTTAAGGAATCATTGTCAGTCCTATAGAGGCATAATAATCCAGTTTTAGAACGAATCATTGGGATTTTACATCAAAAAATGAGGTTGGCCCCAGGGAAAGGTTTTGTACTCAAGGTCCTTTGAACTTGCCTGAAATTAGTCAATAAATCTCTTCGTTTAGGTTAAGGTATTGACATTAAAAGCAAAAAATGTTAAGTATCTTTCTCAAAACTGTAGGATTGAAAATCTAATAAAAAATTTGAAAATCATGTAGATAGATGCTTTATTTAATCAAACCCAAGGTTATGATGCAAAATACAATACGGTTTTCTGTCGATGAGATAGGAAGAAACTTTTGAAAAGCTTCTCTCAATAGCGGCTGAAGTAGGGTGACAGTCTAAAAGCAGAGAATACTCTTCTCGATTAATTTTTGTCTTCCATTTCCAAAATCTTATCCTAACACCTTACGATTTTCTTTCTCTTTTTTCTAGAGCAGACTTGATTCAGGAAAAAAATCAATTTTAGTCCATTGGGTAGCCCAAGTTATTAGCTATGATAATTGGTTTTTAGAGAGAGAGAACAATAACAGTTAACAAGCTTTATTTTCATCGATTCTCATCAGACTTGTACATCTAATATATGATTTGATTATTCAAAATATTCTGAGATTAGGCAATTTAAAAAGTAGCCTTACATGATAGAGCAGACAACCTTACACGAGGGATACATTTAGTAACGAATTCTTATCTAACAATATAGATTAAACTTAGATGATCCACGTTGTGGCAAAATGTTATACGATAGGCTTATATCAAACATGATGCAAATCAGGGAAAGATTGAATATTGTAATAGTCCTATTCAGTAAGATATTTTCTAACTTTGTTTAGTAAAACTAAGCAACCAAGGGTTTAATAAAATTTGCTCTAGAATTTGAAATAATCGAATATTTTTTAAATCATAAAAATGAAAAGTCTAGATGTAAAAATTGAAAAACAAAAGTTTCACTAAGGTCTCAGGTCTTCTTCATGTACTTCCGATGGCCGACCCAAAGATGAATTGGGCCGTCGGAGTTCCCGTTGTGGTCGACAAACGTCTCATCAACCTCCCAAAGATCATCGTTCAAATATTGCGTTGATAGAAATCGACCCATTGCCCTAACAGGGGCCTCATCATTCTCCATGTTGGCAATTGGAGTACTTGGCATCTCCATAAACTCCACATAACTGTCGTTTCTTTTTATTGGCGCCTCGTACTCCTTTATCGAATCAACGTCGTAATCCGGGTCCCTATGCTCGGTCATGTCCATAATGAGAGGAGTCTCACAGATGCTTGAATCGTCTTTGGTCTCTACGTTTATTGGCCTCCGTTGGAGTTCATACCATTCCGAGACGTAATTGAGATCGGTCATATTGTCAAACGAAATGGTTACATATTGCGATTTTCTTTCGTCCAAGTCGTTCTTGCGAATCAACAACTTTTGAGGATATTTAGGGATCTGCTCAATTTCCACTATGTCTTTTATAGACGACCGCCAGATCGGTCGCTTCCCCTTGGTGAATGAAATTTCATCAAAGAAGCACTGCAGTGTGCCTTCAAAGTCCTGATGGGATTTCTTCAGAGATTTCTCTACATTCTGCGGCAATTTCTCTGGGAACTTTTCGAAATCCAGTGTATTAAACTTTGATAAACCACAGGTTATTTTAAAGTAATTATCAGTGCTTATCGTGGCCTTGCGCGCCTCAACCGGCTTATCGTAGGTCGTCTTGAGAATGCTTGACAGGTTGATCTTTGACCTCTGATGCGGAGCAACGCTTCTCAATGAGCTTATTGGGGTCCCCTTATCATCAACGGGATAATTGAATACGATAGAACCGGTTTTAGATAGCCTCTTCTTAAACCTCGTCATCTGCACAGTGTCGTAAGGAGTCAGTACTTTATTACTTGCCTCATGATCTCCTTCTTTGTAGATAACAGAACGATCGTAAGAACTTATAGATTTGATTGAAGAATTACCTACAACGTTATAACTTAGTGGCATATTGTTAATATTCTGATTGTTTGCAATTTGCGTAATATCCGGCGTAGTTATAGGTTCCATTTTAAAGCTTCTCAAGTTGAGATCGGTTTCTGACAAAACATCTGACGCATCCTCCAGGAAACTCATCGGCGTTCTCATGGCTCTCTCTGAGATATTGTCGGTACGCTTATCAAAGTTTCCAATGAAATTATTGAGATCATCGCTAGATTTGAATTTGACTCCAGTCAACTTCTTATTCCTCTCGTCTAAGTATGCCAAGATTAAGAAGTTATCTTCTCCCGTTAGGTTGATGTAAAACTTTCTTATGTCTTTCTTTCTCAATTCGATAGATTTACTAGACTTGTTGAATAGCTTGCCGGTCTTTCGAAGGGTCAATTTGTCCTCGTAAACTTGAATGAGGGTCTTTGACTCGCTATTTCTCTCTTGTAGGAACTTGATCAAATGACTTGGAAGCTCATCATGAAAGTCTTCGTCTTTATCTAAAGTGAAGCTTAGTGAAATATAGCATTTTCCTTCGTAATCTGGACCCTGCTTGTTGCTCATAAATGACAATATTCTCTTTTGATGTGAATTGTAGCAATTATTATTTTTCTATTGATTTGCAATGATGAAACAAGATACTGAAGATGAAATCTCAAACTTTTTCTCTTTTCCATTACCAAGAGCCTCCATCTAACAGTAATTATTAGCAATATCGTTAACGCTCAACCAACTATGAATTAATTTTATTTGCTTGCTTATGTTTCACTCTCTGCTTTCACTGTTGAACACTCATTCCACTTTTATTTAAGCCCAGATACTGCTTCAAAATGGATTTCAACCATCTGAGCGTTGATTTGAAAGAAATCATTTATTCGTTCAAGATAGTATAAATTCTAAAATAATAATCCTATTAACCTTCTCCAGTATAATGGCCATTGGCCAGCAAATAAAGAATTTAGAAGACAACAATCATACTTTGAAAAAGTCTAGTAAATAAATTGATTTAATTGTGTTAAAATTCGTATCGATTTATTACGCTTGATTTGTTTTCATTCACAAAACCTCTTTAAAAAAGGTTTATCTGTTCTAATTAGAAGAAAATGAGTATTTTTGATACATTTTCGCTTTTATAATCCATCTCAAAAATGGAGGAGGTCAACTGTCGGATAACTGAGTATCTGAAAGGGGACCAGGACCCGATTAACGGTCCAGTAGAGGGAGTCTTTTCGATAAGAGGTGCAAACTTTATCTTCAAAAATTCCTCGCCAAATCAGCGTTTAATCAATGAAGTGATACCTTTCAAGAATTTAAACAAAACTGGCAGGGCGTACATAAAAAGGACTCTAGTCGACATAATGGTATTTCGGGGTGATTCGACCTTCTTTCTGCGCATAGAGTTCCCTAGCAAGTCGATACAAGAATACTTTATGACACATCTCCTGGGTGCCACTCGGTCGATAGGGACAGACCGTTACGTTGAAAGTTCACACATGAAAGTGGACATGAGTTTTTTTAGGCTCGGTGAATATCGAAATTTCCCAGATGAACTTCCAATCGAGGTTATTAATACTATAAGAAACAAGGAATTTCAGAATCACGGTAATCTCAGAATGGATAAAAACACCATTTATGTTACCGACACTCAAGGCAACATTCTCTGGGATTGTCCATTTAGCGAGGTCTTAAAGATGTACAGCCTAAGTACATTTCCAGAAGAGTTGATCCTCATACAGGATTATAAGCAAAAAAGGAGTAACTTTTACATAATCTTGCGGTTGCCGAATGAAACTAGTCTGGAGAATATGGCAAGATACATTGAGAGTAACAGTACAGCCAAGATGACCAGATACTCGCCGACGGAGCAAAGAGAGACGCAAGAGAGAACCTTCAAGACTGTTAGGAATAGGAGTGAAAAAGAGTTTATTGAAGATGAAAGATTTATTGACTCTGATGATGTAAAGGCCTGGTTCTACGTCGGGCATCCCAAGGATTCAGAACAAACCAAGAAATTTTAATGTGTTTTTTAATAGACTAAAAGATTATTAAACTTGAAAATCTTCTCAATCTTGTCTTCTCGTTTTCTTCTTTTAGATCGCTCTAACAATCATCGAAAATAGCAGTGTAAAAATTCTCTGTGCAATGCATTTATGGTTTAAAAAGTTTTAATTCTACATTAATTTTCATCGTATTACGTATTATGCATGAGCACCTTTTCCAATATGCATTATTCACTGACATTAGGGAGTTATCTTTTACTTTGGTTTAAAATTTAAGGAAACAATTTGTTTCAAACAAAAGCTGTCCTAAATAATCATCTCTTGGTTTAAATGAGCCTGCGCGCTTAAGTTGACTTTTGAATACGTGCCTTGATATTGAATGATCTACGCTCTTAATTCACATGTACATTAAGTCTATTGCAAAGAAAGAGGTTATGCAAAAGAGGTCATGTTTATATAAGAGCGATTTCTATTGTTTAGGATTTTGACTCAAAACTTCTGAGCAGCCAATCAGGTTCGAGCCAAGAAAGTGAAATATATAAATGATACATTTGCAACTCTTTACCCTTAGTCCCTCAACAACATATTCCTAACGAATTTCCAAAAATAATACACTGGGTTGCCCTAGTTATTACCTTAGTACTAATTGATTTGTTAACGGACACTTAGTCTAAGAATAAGACGGAGAAGTTTGAGAAGTTATAATAATAATCTTGGCGCCCGCTTTTTAAACACAGGTCCAATAGATATAAACAACATCCTCGCTTATATCCCATGATGATTCAAACCATTCACCCACAAAACCTGAGATATGCATTGATATGCGAACCATGCCTTCGTTTGAGCCGACGTAAAATTCGTCCCGTTGTCGGATACTGGGACGTTAGGGCGCCGTATGATGTGCACTGCACATCCCTCTGAGGAATTGCTCTGTGCCAAGGTTCTCTACCTTGTCTGACCAGACCCAGCCATTGGCTCGCTGGCCTATTTCCATGACTTGAGAGCGTATCTGTGCCTGGCCGATGAGTTTTTACGCGCAATGGGAACCTGTTGCACAAGGCAATGATGTCGTTGTCGATGCTAGGCCACCAACCTCTGCGCCCATTCCTACATCTTGCTGATACCGGGGTGTTTGTCGTGAAGGAACTCTAAAACAGCTTTCCTGGACCCTCTGGGGACAACCATTAGCGCGTTTCATAGTAATAACCCTTCTGTGACTTATAGGCCATAAGTCATCCTTTGCCGATGAGAACGGAAGGAGATTGGCATTCATTATTTTCGGCCAACCGACCTTTTTATTTTCAGGTTTGCATTGGATCGTTCTCTGATGTTGCCCTCGAGAGGGCTGGCCTATAGTTTAGCTACTTGGCAAACGCAATCCTTCTGACTCTCTTCATGCGCTAAACTCAAACGGGAGAATAGGTCCAGTAGCACGTTCGACGAGCCTTTGATGAACTCTATTTCGAAATCGTATGGCCCTCCATCTGGCTCAACGTTGATTGACCGTTTTGTTGACCACTCCTGGGATCGGTCCGTAATATGAAATCAGTGCCCCTTAGATACCTTTGGAACAAGGGCCAGGGCTTCCTTGTCGGTGAAGTTCTTGATGAAGATATCGTACTCTCTTATGACCGCCAGATAGCTCAGCAGCTCTCCCCAGTTCGTATGGGATGCCAGGTTCTTAACATTTTGTAGATTGAGCGGGTCTGGGAGTAACTGTCCTACTTTGATTATGAAGCCAAGATTTTGAACGGAAACCTTTGGCCTCGTTGATCTGGAAACCGTACCTTTTTAGGATACGGAATGAGGCTTCTATGCTGTCATCCTTTAACGTAACCGGGAAATTGGTTAATTTGGTTCTAAATTTTGTCTTACAAACTCTTATAAAAAAACTGAATTCGTCTGATTTTTTCACAGAACCTTCATCATCCTGTCAAGAAGAAGCCAATTTCTCTGACATTTGTATTTATTTTTTTCAAAATCTTAAAAGTAAGTAGAATTTTTACTTACAAGTAACCAATCAGCTAATTAATTTTATTAAACCAAAACGCCGTGATAAAATTCACAAAAGAAAGATTTGAAATGATGATAGAAGAATTTTAATTTGAAATAATATTTAAAGTAGGATCACAGTTTAAAAAATGACTTGGGATCATCAACTTTCATCTTTGTCACAGTTCTGGTCTCAACTCCATTGATTCTTTCTATGGTCTCTATTGTGGCGAAGCCATCGACTACGCGATTTTTTTGTACGTAAACATGAGAACTTGAACTGACCTTGCCTTCTGGGCTGTCGAGGATGAAATCTTCTTTCTCAACATCCGGGTAATATGGTATAAATGATTTTTCATAATTTTTATACTTGTGAATACTGTTCTGAAATGTGGAACCGGGTTCTTTGAGCATCATGTCTCTCGGAGACTGAATGCTATTAACAAAACCATTTAGTATTGAGAAAAATGAATCGAGTCCATCCATAAGAATCTTATGAAAAGATGCGACAAAATGATTCGAATTGGTACTCAAAACAAACAATTATCGTTAGAAATAAATTTTTGCATATAACTTTAAATCAAACTTTTTTATGAAAATTTAACATGGTTTCGTCAATTTATGATCTTATCAAGGCAGAAAACTCTTTTAAACTCTCAAATATTGACACAATTATCTCAGAGTTGAGATCAATGAATGATTTGAGTATAAATCAATCCCTTTACTATGCATACATAGCTAAGAAACTTCCTCAAAGTTCCCTAAGGGTTGAAATCGCTCTTAAACTGGAGGTAATTTAGTACCCCTCTAAATTTAGCCTTATAAATATTCATCATCAACCATTTTTAATGACTGGATTGAAATAATATCAGATGCCTCAGAACATTTTAATCTCGACTTATTATCCTCTTCTTACGCGAATCAATCAAAAGAGTTTCATCAAGAAACCATGATCAGCTTCGCCTCCTTTCTCTGCAAGAACTATTCCTCCTTAAAGTTTTCCCTGCTAATAAATCTCATCAGTTTGCAACTTTTAGACTGCTTAAAAACCACCAACGACAAGTCTTTGCAGAGTATTTTGAGATCAAAGACACTTTTAAAGCTATCACAAGCCCTCTACTTCTTCTCCATGGAGAGTAATACGGCCCTTGAGAGGTTACATTATGCCATGTCAGCACACGGGGGCACTACAGAAGAACGCTTTGTCAGCCTCTTCTCCATTGATGATGAAACCCTGTGTGAAGTTCTCATAAAAGAGATCGAATCAAAGTACGATTGCTTACTAACTTTTAGATCTCGATTAGAAATGTCACTTCTTGGGCTATTCGAGGCGTACCTTGCGTCATATGGCTATGACTCATTCCAGATTATCGATTTGATGACGAGTGGCAATGTGAATTATTTAATTTGTGTTCTTCGCTATTCCAAAAGGATTTCGGCAGAAAGGGACCGCTTCAGTGATGATCTGGTCAATTTTTATGTCAGGTTCAATCGATCCTTGCGGCTATTGCACAAGGATGAGAAGCTTCCCTTTAATCCCACAGCTCTCCTAAGGACCACAGACAATTTTGAAGGTGAGTGTCTACTAGTTAGTAACAACAAAAAAAATGTATATATTTACACTAAAATTTTTATTTGAATTTTCTATTACAATATGAATATCATTCGATAATTGAATAATGTTTAACAACTGTCTCCTCTTCTTAAATATCCTCATCGTAATCTGAGCCAGTGACTTTTCTAGTTGGATGAAAGAAATATTTTTACTCGTGCGTTTGCATGACTAATTCTATGACCAATCAAATCAATGCACACTTGAGGTTACAAGTGTAATTTAAACATACATGAAGTCTTTTATTGTCATTTGTCTGTAGTATTTCTGCATGCTCCTCCTTGGGGGATAGGAGCATAGCTAGGACTTGCTTCCTTGTACCCTTATTTCTCACCTTGATCCATTCGTAGAGTCCGAAAACTGCCATTAGTATCAGCGGTATCACAGCCATGACAATTTTTATTGTCAACTGAATGAAAATATTGACTTGATATACAATTCTCGTTTTAGTAATGATTCATTTCTAATGATACCCACTTTTTAAGACATTTTCCAGTATTTTTGTTTATTTACATGAAATCATTATAATAAATTAACACGGGAGATGAAACTGAGGCTGACTTATCAAACTGGCTTAACGATAGCTGTTGAAATTTTGAAACATTTAGGGAGCTTTTTGCGTGTTTTTTCGAACTTCTGTCCTGATAAAATAAAAAACTTCTGTCTTTAAAAATGCTCTATTTCAAAAAATCTAATTTCAATACATTTTAAATACAATTCAGAAAACTTAGTCAGGAGAATTCAAAAATTATACATTTTATACATTTCAAGGTCCGGACCTTGATGTCACATGACAAAAATTATTCGTTTTTCTGTGATATACCTACCAGAATTTTTTTTTTTTTACTAAAATGGCTTGAAAAAGACTTTTTCTTCAACTGGCTTTTATTATCCTTTATCATATTTGATACATAGCGATGAATGAGGTGGAACTTGAAATAATATTGACAAATTTTAATTACAAAAAAAGTCAACGAGAGAGTCCATCTATCGATTGCAACTCTCTAAATCAAGATTGTATTTCTCTTCATCAAAAACGTCTAATCCCTTGCATTGATAATCTTACATAATACACTTGAAAGTGAACTTGGTAAAGGCAATCTTCTTTCTTCATCTCTTTTCAGAGTACTTTCCCACAACAATTCTTTCAACACTCGATATGAAAGATTTAAAATGGATTTATTTGCGTTACAATAGAGTGAATCGAAAGACGGTATACAGGAGTTACTATTACTAATTTTCAACTAATTTGAGTGGATGGTGTAGAGGAATCCTGTACAACTCTAATGCTATCTTCTTCCATCTTATGGTTCCTTGTCTGAGGAATGCTTGTATGCTTTTAGAAATGACAATTCTCTCATATCTAGTGAAGAACAATGGTTCTTTCACTAAGCTCAATGCATTTCAAGCCAGGTCATGTTGATAACAAGCCTGAAATCGTGAGACCACAATGAGTCAAAAGGTGGTGTGGACAATGCTGATAAAATTTTGGAGCATTTTACAGTTGAAAGAAAAACGAAAAGATTAATGTCCGAGAAGAATATTCTTGGAAAATCAGATGTTGGTGGCGCCCCAAACTTGGTCCAAATTTACTTGGTAAATAGTTTCAAACCTTCCTTCCCCATTACAGCCCCTCATGTGGACCCGGAGAGAGTTAGACTCGGCTATGAAACTCAATTCAAAGAAAAATAAATAATGTAAAAATAGGTATTTTGAACATAAATACTAAAATTTGAAACGAAGATCAAATTTGCAAAATATAAAAAGAATTTTCATCCCTACAGATCCTTTGTAAAAAGCACACTTTTTATCAAATTGAGTTAGATATTCTAGAAAAATAAATGGCCACAAAACCTTTGCATTAAAAGGCTACAACCAACCTTGGTGGATGAGCTTATCTTGATCAATTTATCCTCATTGTCCTCGTGTTGGAACAGGGTCAAAATTATTATTGTCAAAATTGTTGGACAGATGAACTTGATAGTTATTGCGAATCCGATCCAAATCTTCCGTCCAGTCATCTCTTTCAAGTTGTCTGTCAATTGGTATGCTCCTAGATATTTGAAAAGAGAATGAAATGTAGGCAAAAATTCTCTTATTGCATTTTGCAGTGATTTTAACTTGAGGTAAATTTTAAAATTCCCGTTCCATCACGATTACAGCTATTAACGTTATTTTTGAATATGAAAAAGAAGATGAAACATTTTTATTCCCATACTTTTAATGATTGACTAATTTAATAAAGGTCGTTCAACACCTAATTTGTCGAAAGAGGGTTAATTTCTAGAAATTTTATTTTGTTGTCTTCTCTGGGTAGTTTACCCTATATCATACATCGTAGTGAAATTCTAAACTGAATGACTATTTGGAAATGTTATCCCTAATTTGTTGAGTCCACGAATTTTTTTGACCTGTTCCTCTTCTTAATTCTCTCGAATGGGGTTCTCTTGAAATAATTTTCGAAAATTAGCTTCCACTCACCATAGATCCAGCCAATGACTAAGCATTCTAAAAGGCCAATTAGCAACAGCGTCACTGTACACACAATTTCATCCATCAGAGAAATGAGTAGAAGGCCTATCTATAATTTAAAAAATACTCATCAGCAGAGTAACCCAAACACTTTAATTAGAGTCGAATTTGCATTTTCAAGTATATCAAATTCTCTAAATTCATATTTGACATGCTAGAGGTCATAGTCTACTTTCGCCACCTTTCTACCTAAAAACTAGATCTGTCCATTTTGATTTTCTACATGTTCCTACTAAAAGTCTCAATTGCACATTTTTCTTTTTCTCAACATGATTGCCTGAATCCTATATCGAAGCAGAGATGAATAAACACTCAGAATTGATTCATTGCTTCGTCTTGAGATAAAAATGTAGCACTTACGCACGCGGTTATTCATTAATTAGAAAAAAATATACTCATGTGTGCATGAATAGTGATGTCAATATTCGTCATTGATAAAGAGCGACCCTTATACAACAATAAGTA
>KL566811.1:0-25246 GCA_000715275.1 Gyrodactylus salaris
ATCGAGTCTGTTGACATATCCAAGCCTTCTGATGTGTTAAAGTAGCGTAATTGAACATCCAAGCTCCTCAGATAATTCTCTAACCGATTTACGCGCATCCTGATTTAAGATTTCTTTCAGTTGGTCGTCTATCACTAATCTTGGCCTTCCCGATCGAGGCTGATCTTTGAGGCTATATTGACTATCTCGAAATGTTTTGAACTGTTCTCGCATTGATAGAATCCTTTAAAGTATCGCATATCTCTTCGGCACTTTTTGTGGCATTATACTGTTTTTTAAAGAGATAAAGCATTATCTTTCGAAAATTGAGGTCGGAAAGTACTTGATTTAACATGGAATATTTCAATAATGATGAGAATTATTTATCTAAAATATGTTTTTTTATAAACTTTGATTAACGAGGAATCGAATGTGCTATGAATTATTTTCCCACGGTATTTGAGCAGATTATAATGGGGATGACTCACTCATTTCCGCACTTTTAAGAATCATCTGCATCGCGTAGATACGAAGGTCTTCACACACCTTACAGAGGAGATCGTTGGACTCTTGAGGTATTTCATGGTACGGTAACTGACTGAGGCAAATTCTAGAGAAATTCTAGTTGAAATCGTTTTAAAAGAGGCCATGATCTCTTTCAGTTCCAATTCTCAAAAGAATACAATTTTATCAGAATTATAGACTTTTATGTAGACCTCTACTGACCTTTAAAACCTAAGCAGAAATACTCAGACTATTCTGATTACCTAAATTCTTTTATAGATCTCGCGACCCATTTGAATTGATTCTTCGTCTTGACATATGGCATTGAATTAGCAATCGCTTTCATATCAGAGCCCTCGATGATTCCGGCCATGGAATTTCTAGAACTTTTACCAGTAGATGATAAAATCTCTGCAACCTCTTCTTTGGGTCGCTCATCCAATAGGACGAAGCGGACAATCGTTGTCAGCTGATCGCTGACTTTACTGTTTAAATTCTAAGAGTAAAAAGATTATTCATTTTATCCACTCTCTCCTGACCAATCAGAGAAGAGTTGAGAATCATGTTCTTCTCTCTGATTGGATGTGGTCAACTCACTGCCCAAGTTGACTTGATATCATATGGCGTCAATGGTAGATTGGCCTAGGAAGGATTGAAAGTTTGCATTTGTATAGTTAATATTTAAAGTGAGGTTACATTATTTTCAACCGGCTTTGTAAGAGCTTGTCCAAATGAAAACTTGGACGTCTTTGAAGGGATGGGCAGTTGGTTCTGTACGTATGCATTACCGAGACGCCAGAAGAGGACCAGGTTAGTCTTGATGAGTTCGTTTATCGATTTGATTGTGGTGAAAATTGATGGATATGCATCGTTTTGGTTATCTTGATAAAAGATATGTTGCCGATAATTAGCCAATGACTTTCGAGATGAAAGAATAACCAACTATCATTGGTCAGAGGGATGAAACTCACTCAGGATATCATTATTAACAGATGTAGAATTCACATTGGTCTTATTGAGGTGAAGGTTAATCTGATAGGTCTTCTTCATGGCGTTGAACTGTTCCAAGAGCCATTCACGATATTTCGTGATACACAACCAGGCTGGATCATAGTCCACGTCGAGGTCGCAGAGATATCGAATGAGATCCTTCGCCTCACTAAACTCTATCGGCATTTTTATGAGACGGGCGCGAAGCTTCGCACTGAAGTCAATGATCAGCTCTTCGACATCCTTAAAGACTGTGATTATTGAGCTGACATCCTTAGTACCGAATAAGGACTTGGCACGACGATAATCGCTAATGACAGACTGATATTTGCCTTCTTCAATGTTGATGCGGATACTCTGGGGAAGGTGGAAGAGGAAATGATATCTCTTCATAATTAGGAGAAAGTTTAGAGCTGCCTCGGAATACTCCCTCCGTTCAATCACATTCTTGAATAATTCATTGCTATGCTTTATGCATTCTAAAATGTTATACAATTTTTCATCAAGTTTTAAGGTCTCATTGGTAGACCAATGAGATTCGTTTCTCTACACTATTACTAACCTTCAACGTGAAAGAGAAGTTTATCAACAGGCTTTGTTTTAGTGTAGTCAACCTTTTCTTTTTCCACTGCTTGTTTAAGTTGCTCCATAGATTGGAGGCATTCAAATATAGCTGGGAGGTTATTCTTGAAATGAATTGTTGAATCATCAGACTGCTTTCGACTTGAATCCATCTTGTAGTTGGCAAAGGATGTCTCAAGTTCTTTATAACTTGAAAGTAATCAAGGTTATAATTTGGTGTATTTCAAGCGATTTTAAAATAAATACTGACACCCCTTGTTATATCTTTACTGGGACTAAGGAACTCACATTTCTAGTTATCATCAAGTAAGAAAATAAAAATGCTTAATTGGCCATTCACTGTTCTGTTTCTAAGTTTTATTTTTGGTGATTTTTATTTAGAATTCATTAAATTTTGGTTGATTGAGAGTCTGAAATGTTATTGGAATACAACTCAATTGATTTCAACTTGAGATAACATTTTTCAATACTTACCTAAGATTGGCATAGTGCTTCAAGAGAAATAGATACGGATCGAAGTCTTGGTCAATTAGATCTACTGAACCAGAAGCTAGAGAAATATGCTTTAAATAAGAGAATCTGAGAAATTAACACAGAAAATACTATTATGAGGCTGAAAGGAACTCACATTGATAGACATCGGGGTTGAAATTGAAATTATTAGACAAGTACTTCAACTCAGACTCTGGCAGACCGGTGAGAAATGTCAGAGACTCTGAGGTGTCGACTAAACGGCAACTATCTTGGACTGTGGCCACTTTTCTCTCATCTTCAGGCCAGTAGCTCACCTTTTCAGTTGCTCCGACATTTTTATTTTTAGTTTGAATATATTGCACTGTACATTTACCAAAATCTTTAGAAGAATTTGTGAATATTATAATCTCCAATTCTCCGATAACGTTAGGAGTTATTGCGCTAATTTGTGAAGAGCTTTTATATCTTATCGTGTTCCTAACATCAACACCGCCGATGAAAACGTTTTTAATATCATTTTCATTGATACCCAGGTTTTCACCCCTGATTTTAATACAAGTTCCTGGACATCCTGAACTCGGTCCAACACCATTTACTAAGGGAGCCGGCGGAGAAATCATTTCAAATTGGTCAAGTTACAAATGCAGGCTTAAACAATTTTTCAAATTTATGTTGGACACTCTTTTGTTTTACACAGTCAGGAAAGAACAATTTCAAATTAAATGTTATGCTTATTTTGTTAATCTATGGGAAGAAAAGATGTAATCAATTTCAACTAATATCGAATGTCTGCGGCTACCTAGATAAGAGATTGGCAAACTTTCATGCTGACAAACACGAAATTGATCCAGTAAATTGGTCTCCTACAATAGAAAGACTCCGTACTGATTTTGAATGGAAAGTTGGAGATGAATCACCAATTATCATGAAAAGATATAGTTTTAATTCAAACCTTGTTCGAATCTATGAAGATATTGATGAATTCCTTAGGTACCTATTGAAATATTACAACTTGAATTGTTACTGTTTTCTAGAAATGGGTCAAGAAGAGCCTTCTGTCGACAATTTCTCATTAAAATTGATATTAGAGCAAAAGTTTTTCAAAAAGTTAGAAAGTGTCACATTCGGAATAATATCAAATGATATTATTGAGATTATTAAACTCATCTCAGCGTTGTCTAGAGGTTTCAAGAAGAAAAACATTGAATTCATTCTGAGCAGCGTAACCTATGACCTGTTAGAAACATACGAAGACTTTAATCTCAATTTTTTCCAGTACATTGAATATGTCGAGAGACTTGAAGAAATGTTTCAATCTTGCGATTACCTAATATTATCAGGGGAGGTTGATGAACAGCTCAGAGAGGCTCTGAGTAAAATTAGAGACCCTTACAGCAGATGTGTGATAATATTCCTGCCATACAAGATGGACATTGAAGGATTTCAAGCGAGAATGTTCCTCTTAAACTCTCTGATAGAGTGCAAGACTTTGAAAAAGAATCTCATGGGCCTAATAACTCACCTGGAAAGCTTTTGCTGCGCTGAAATAGGCCGGCAAATGGGCTTTAATGGGTCGCAAATTAATAACCTCCTACTCATCGGCCCGTTGGATGAACAGGGTCTGTCGATCGATACGGAATTCTGTTATACAAAAAATTTTAAATCAAATCTCTTTCCAATTATAACCCCAAGAGATACTGTTATGAATAATAAGGATATTGTTGTATTCGTCAAGCCTCTCTTAAGATTGGTTAATGAGAAAATGATCGAAAAACTCCCAACTTTCAAGTTTGATCAAATTATCACCGGCCTCTTGAAGCTCTTGAAAAGTATGCTTACTAGAACGACCATAGCCCACTATCATTCCATTGTCAAGGTTTCTCAGAATAGACATGAATGCTCTTCTGTACCCTTTGAGTTCATTGATGGAGCCTTTCATGAACGTAATGATCCCTTTTCAAACAGCTGACATTTCAATATTCATTCTAAATCATCGAGAAAGCATATATATTTTTAATAATAATTTCTATTAGAAAAAAACAAGAAGATCTCTCTATAATCTTCAAATGTAAATTAATAATGATGGGCAATTTTATTGTTCGATCTGAAGAGAAATCATTTACACATAGAGGAACTTTTTTCCATTTAATAAGAGTTGTCGGGTAACAAAATAGCTGACAATTGACTGATCAGTTATCACAGATAAAATTGCACTTACAAAGAGAAGTAACACTCCAGCAAGTCCAGCAATTGGAATCCAATCTGGGTTATAAATAAATAATCATGCATGTATTTAATGAATCATCCTTAAGCCTCGCCAAAGCTCGGTACATTTTTCTCTAATTCTACATGACATTTACAAATTACCATTTTTTAACTGGCCTGAATTCAAACAACAAAATGACTAAATCTTTAGAACAGAAATAACAATCGTCTAAAGAGGGAATGTGCAATTACGGTTCAATTTGCTTATAAGAAACATTTACAGCTGACCCCGAATGCCAACATAATATATTTAATTCTTCTACTAACAAGTAGCACTGATCTGAAGAATTTTTTTTCAAAATCAAAAATCTTTGTATTCTGATCAGTTCATATATATCAGCTAATAGTTATGAATGTTTTAGGAATCTTTATCCACGATACTATTGATTTCAATACACTTTCGATATTGAATTTTCAATGTGACAAGTGTTATAATCCCATGTAGTCATGGTATCCTATATTGGAGGAGCAAAAACTTTTGAGCAAGATATTAAATAATCATTTGGAGAATAACTTACTCAAATAGCAACTTCCAACGTAGTATTTCGAGGCGCTCCCGCCGCAAATCTCCTTAATCGACATTGAATCCCATCCAGCTGGCCATAGGACAAGACCGGTAAGTATGAATAAATCTGTAATGAGAAAATAATAGTTAAGCATGAGTAATCCTCACAAATCGGCTTTCATGAAAGTAATAGGGAGAAATAAATCGTTGACCTTAAACTCTAAATAAACGTTTTTGTTTGTATGGATCACGTATAACACGAGGAGGACATATTTCACTAACAAAAGCCAAGATTAGATTAACAATAAGAGGTTTAAAGTAATGTACCAGAGATTTCATCTAGAGAGGGAAAAATGATTCAACTCTTCTATTTTGCAATTTCACTACAATTTATTGTCGTAGAGACAATGACCTTAGTTAGATGAAGCTCTTTATTGCTTTGTTTATTAAGATTCAGATAAAAAGACTTGGCAAACCGTTCTGGAAATATAGTAGCAGCTTTTATAAGCTTCTTACAAAAACCTTTGCTTCCGTTGATGAGATAAAACAAAACATTTTATAAGGAATGATTAAAAAGCCTTTCAAAAAATTTCATCTCTTCAAGTTTCACTGAAACATTATGAAAGGAGATTTCTCTTACACTAAGTGAGAGATATAATCTTGAGACACACACATTTATAATAAGGAAATGATTGAAAAGAAGAACTAAGAATTTCCTTCTTTACAGTTTTTTCCATGGTGCATTGAAGCAGTTTTTTTTCAACACTGCCTTCTTAAAAGGGAGAAAAAGATTTTCTAATCTCAATAATAGAAAATAGACAAATTTAGACATGTTGAAAATTGCACTCATGAAATTTATCAAGCTTGAATTGTTTCTCTTAAATATTGTTTAAAAGGGTTAAGAAAAATCGAAATCACCACGATAATAGATGATAAACTCATCGAGATATTCAAGATGCATGAATCATTTCATGACAAGGTCTTCCGTAAGGAGACAAGAATTGCAATGCAGGCACACTCGCAAGAAATACGCTCTCGTACGTACACTGCATAGAGAAGATAAGAATTCTCTCTAAAATAATCGAAATTGAGACATTTTGCATTTGGTTTAGGTTGGAAGGAGAATTATCTAATTTGCAAACACACGATATGTCTACTCTTGTGCTTGGGATTTCTGAAGAGAGAGGATTTTAGATATTGGGAATCACATGAGATTTTACTAATTGCTTCTCTTGTAATATATAAATAAGTTTTTCCTCTATTCAACTCTGGAATCTCTTTTATCCCTCTATTTTCCAAGTGATCTTATTGTAACAGGCGTCGAAGGGGATCAGTTGAATTAATGGCAATTTTGATATTAAGCTCCTGTCAACATTTTATAGAATTCCTATTTGGGAATTTACATTTGAAAATGCAAAAGATTTTAACGTTACCACTGTGTGACATACTTTGATCGAGCTACAGAAAAGTGGATTTTGTTATTTTTAAAACTTTGGCAAGATTTTTGGTTAAAAAAACGTTATTTCCAAGATTGCTTTCTAAAGTCAATTCTCGTCTCTTCATCACTGAGCAATGTCATTAACACTTTTCACGTCTGAAAAGCGATAATTAATGTTGTCTCAATAATTATTACAACAGACATTTGCAAAAGATGATTTTCTAAACTAGTCGATATTCTGCCTTTCAAGTCTAGATGTACATTTTACCACTCTTTTCTTATGATGCAATAAAAAACCTTTAATAATAACAAAGATTTCAAATTTAATATTCATCTTTTGTTTTAATGAGACGTGAGAGTAAAAAATACCATGCTCTAATCTTTACTTTTGAATGATGTAAATTTGTCATAAAATTGCACAGAAAGTACTATTCCCATTGCAAGCGTAATTCCTTGATAATATATATTCTCTTTTTCAAGCTTGTCTCGTCTGTACAAAAATACAGAACATAGTCTATTGTTGACTTAATGTTCTAGCCGAATTGTAGGGTTTTCTTTTCCATTATTTTTATTATTGAGATTATAAGTTCAGACTTTGGTCAGTCTGCTTCTTGAATTATTTTAACAGGCGCAAAGAGTTAGCTTTTAGTGCTTTCAACAACCAATGGACCAGATTTCGTAATGCATCTGCATTTCATTTAAGAACATGTAAGCTGTTTATAACCATGTTCATGGCTTGTTATGCCCAATGGACAAGACATCAATTTCGTCTATCTCTGAATAAGGAAAAACCGTAAATCTAATACAGCCTTATGTAAAAGTACACCTTGCTAGAATCAGAAAAAGCATTTTGTAAAATACGCTCTATCATGGTTTATTAAGAATGACTTGGTTTCATTGCTAATTTTATTCAGGTTCATATCAGAGGTTATAAGGGTCAGGGAGGGATAATGCCAACGTGATCCAACTGACACCATGTGGCCAGTCAACTAAATCTATAAAAACTCTAGCCCATGTTTATGTCTGACGATTATTTCTTTTTTCCAAAATAACACTTTTGTGAGTATTCCATTCTATTTCTTAATAATTACGCTCAACGAATGATTCACGAGAAAAATTGAGTTTAAATAATTCGATGAGTAACAGAGAAAAATTTTACGAACAATATTTTCAATGCTTTGTTTTCTTGAGACTTGAATAAAAAAAATAGGAGAAAAATGTTATTTCGTGTGCGTGTGTTTAACTCTCATCGACTTTAAATATCGTCGTATCGAATAGACAAGAGATGCACCATTGTAGATGTATTCGACCTCAACAACCTGCCTTTGGTATTTTTCAACATATCCAGAGACATTTGCAAACGGAAAAGTTCAACATGTCATTTTGAAAATAAAGATTATCTCATAAAAAAGGACAAATACAACATTTCCACCCCCCCCCTTTTTTCAGAGATAATCAAAGAGAAATTTTCTTTTTCTTTTTCGCGAAAGCATTTACAAAGATGTCATGTTTTATGTCCTCTGCCTACATAATATCCCTGTAGGAATCAGAGAGCCAAGACTTGTGTCAGAAAATTCGCTTTCTCTCGTTTTTCTGTTTATTATTCCTAATGCCCTCCTCCATTAAGGATGTATATTTGAATCAGAGGGGAAAAAAACATTGCCTTGTAATGTACTTCTCATTATTTTTTTATAGAGGCTAACCTCTATTATTCTCTCGTTCAATACTAATGGTGATTGATAGAGGCTTTGTAAGTTGATTGATTTTTGCATTTTTAAATTAATAGTCAATGATATATTGATCGTGTATTTTCCAATGGTCTCATTGAAAAAAAACTTAATTTTACCTCTCAGTAGCATTTATTTGACAATGATACAACTCTTGGCATTACTGTTCCTGTTTCATCACTCCTAATAAATATTTTACCGTGAAATGAAGAACGCTATCATGAAACACGACAATATGATGATTAATGATGATATTGGAGCTAAATATAATTTTTGTTCTCCAGAAATCCGGCTTATATCATAATAAGCTGATCCCGTCTCGCTTTACTTATATAGGTTACTGTTAAAGTGGAAACCTTGTTAATGTGTACAATAGAAAAAACAATAGAAGTGACAATTCATGGCACTTAATGCAAGAAATATGCATAAAGCAAGCTTATAATACACCCCCTATATTATTAACTGCTAAAAGAACTCAAATGAGAAACCTGCTTATTTAATTGAAGGTTCATTATCTGCTTCTCTTGCAGGAATCAAGTTTGGCTGAGAATGCTTAGTATTAAAATAATAATAGGCATTGGCGACAATACGTTTCGAGGATGGGTTGATCATTCTCTTCTTCAGTTGTCTTTTGAAAATTGGTCACACTTTTAGGGGTATAGGTTCTCCGTTCGTAACCGCATATAAAATCCGCATAACGCTCTAGTCAGACTCATTTATATACAGCATAAGCCAGACTACTCTCTGATTGGTTCTCTAAAATTAGTCAACATTTTCAACTCACTCCTCACTCAAAACTAAAATGAATTGAGTCAAAGATGGTTTTTCACTGAGAGTTACGATTGAGGTATGGATTCCCCGCCTTGAGTTTAACGTTTAGATACTTGGAAATTTAAGAGATTACTAAATTTTCTACAATTATCAAGTCTTGATTTCTACTGAAATAAGAGTTATCTAAATCAGTCGAAAAAAAATGAGATTTCGTACGCAGATAAACAAAAAACGATTGAAATATATATTTCAGCTAATCACGTCAGTCCAGTTATACCGATGTGCTGCATCAAACTTTAAATTCTGAGAACTTCTGAGAATGTGAAACCGTTAAGATTCGCATATCGATTCCGGTCTCTTCCCTCCTTGAAACATATTTACTTTGTAAATAGTTTCTAAACCTTCCCCCCCCCCATTATAACCCATCATGCGAAGAGAGTTAGACTCGGCTATGAAACTCAATTATAAGAAAAAAAAGACTAGAAGTACTTGGATTAGAATTGACAATAAACCCTAAGGATCAATCCTACTTTGAAAATTTACAAACATTTGGAAACACGTTTTTCTTTGGATACTTGAGGAACACAAAATTGACATAATACAGTCTCTCAGTAAGAGCTTTACAAGATATACGCACCGAAATCTCGTTCGTAGGTTTACAAAACGCAACAATTATGGTGATGTAAGGCTGAATACTCTCATTCAAAAGTCGATACTCGAAAAGTTTCTTTCTGCATGTTGTAGGACTTCCCTTCTAGGCAAATCTATTTCATAATTTTGTGAGCTTTTAATGAGTCATAAAGGTCATTGGGTGTTATTAAGCTTCAAAAGTAGATCAAGATCAGGAAAAGCGGAGAAATTTCGTAAAAATAGTACGCATTGCTTAATCACTGAAATCAGCAACTCATGGATTTAAAAAATAGAGTGTGATCACATTAATTCAATGCTTGATGAGGATTCAAAAGAGCTTAATTCTAGGATGTTTGAAAGATAATTTTTCATACATTTTATGCACTCTATCAGATTTATGACCTCAATAATTCTACCATCTCTCATTCAGTGTTGCTTATTCTCTATCAACAACGAGGCTTTAAGCTTATATACAAGCTTTATACATAATTGTGTTTATTGCTTACATTACAAACGATATATAAATATTTCACATGAAAAAATTCAATTCTAGAGTACGCACTTTTTCCATAAAGGACTTTTACTCTCTAAAGTCTACAATTCATTTCTCTACTCACTAGTAGCTATCAATGATAGCCTATCAACCTTTCAATGAACGTAAAAGGGGTATTTCTTGATTTAATGCTTTAAAAGACAGGAGAAATAATTATTCCTTCTAGCATTGCTTGTTACATCATCTACTTGAATAGGATAAGGTCATTTGAAAATTAAATAATAAATTCTCCCTTCCTTCGGTATTAAGAGGACAAGCTATCCCTGTAGTCAAAAATGCATAATAAATCATTGTTAATTTGACTAAATAGACTTTTGTTGTTTGAAGAAAACTAGTTAATGAATTGAATATTTTCTTATAAAATCTTCCCACCATTCAGTGAGAATATAAGGAGTTGTGAATCACCATAAGCTATTCTACCTTTTTTTACACTAGAATTGATAATTTTGTACATAGAAGTCGTGTAATATAAATTTTTGTTTTTTCCTTTACATTTGGAATGTTCTGTTAAAATGCATATCTGATCAAATCATCGTGACTAACGATTCTTATCAAGTTTAGAATCAATATGAAGCATTAGTTCAATTCTCCGGAATTAACTCAGACCTGAAGAATATTTGGCGATAGTTTCAAAAAATGTTGAGATAAATTCAAATTATTTTGGCGCTGAAATTTAAAATTTTTGTTTTATTTCCGTAGAATGTTAATCCTAGAATTGAGTGATTGACATATCGTATAGGCTTTGAGTTTATTTGTAGATTTTTGGATTTTAAGATATTTCCTAATCAAATAGAGATCAAAAGTTTTAACAAATAATATATTGAATTCCTCTTTGGTTTTCGTTCTCCTATTGATATTTACTCTAGAAGCTTCTTTTAACAAAAGTTGGAAAGGGAATAGATGATTTAGTTACACCCTAAGAGTAAATAAGAAAATACTCACTGGAAATACACTGAACAATGCCAGTCAACGAGAATGTACTCTTCTCAAATAGTTCCCTCTTACAGAAGGACAAAAAAATCATTATTGATGCTGGAATAAGAAGAAGGTAGCCAATAGTCAGCAAAATTGAAGCGATCAGAAATGGGGCATTGACCGCTTTATAACTGGCGGGTAGGAAGCTCAGACGACACATGAGCACTCGATCAATGAGGGTGGCATTCATGGGAATGCAATTCGACTGACATCTAAATAGTGGGCCGATAGACGGCTGCGTGGCGCTCTCATCAGGCCTCACAGTTAGATCGGGACTGAAGCAGTGCGTCAGCTGACGACTCTCGTCGTTCGATTCACGTTGCAGCCATTGCGGATTCAATATGGAGACGGTTAGGAGGGTGAAGGAGGCAAAGCTGCAGATGAACCAGCTAATTAAGGCTGAAGAGATTACTATCCTTGGCATTGTGGAACATTTTCATATGGAAAGAGAAATGAATGAATGAGTAAAAAGTGTTTTATTCTTCCTTTACAGCCAATCAAAGTACAATTTGATTTTGGCCAATAGAAATCGAGTATTGTCTTTACAAATTATTCTTCCACAATGCAATCAAGTACACCCAGATGGATAGGACACTTCCTGAGTAGCCAGTTACATGAACAGCTAGCGTGAACTGAGGCTCTTCATTTATGTATGAATCAGTGACGACTTTTCCCCTAGGTCCGATCAGAGAGTGAATACCTTTGGATTTTACTCTTAAGCATATATCATCCAATGAGAGGTATCCAAAATTCATGGGAAAACCATAAACCTAAATAATGTTAATTAGGCAAGTCTTACATGATATCGATCTGTAATTCTTGTTAATATTTCATCAATTTTAACTTTGTCGAGACATCTCTTCTCCAGGTCTTCAAGTGTTATAGTTAATTCCTTGAGATATTCATAATTCATCCTTGTGATCTGAAATGATCATTATATTCACAGTAATGCATCTAAAGTCTGCATACAAGTTCTACAGCAAATAAACTCTTGTTTTCACTACAAAGTACAGACTGTTTCATTTTAATGAGATAAAACTTTTCGGCATGAAGTTTCAGAACACTTTTATTAGAATCATTGACTCCATCCTATTTGAAAGACTCACTTTACCTGGCCTCCAATCTATTAGCTTCTCACGTAAAGTCGCCTCAATATCATATTTCAAGGCTTTCAGATCCCTTTCATTCAAATGAGAATATTGCATCTGAGGATTTTGTAGAGACAGCTGGCCATTCTCCAACGGAGCATTGCCGGAAAAAAGGGGATACCAGCACCGCCTATCCGCTAACTTCCAAGATAACTGGGAGGGTTTCGTCGACGGTTGGATATTGGCCCAGATATTCCTCTCTCCAATCATCGTGAAGACTTCGGTCAAGTTTGTGAGCTGATCATGAACGGATTGATAAGTCTGATTCTTCAGGTCCCAACAAATATGACTCTCTTGTGAGTTATACTTTACGATAACGCTGATTGTCTTCCCGTTGAATATATCTGAGCCGAATGAAAGCAAGACCTCTTGGAGAATATTTAAATCCTTTAAGCGATCTTTAATTGTCAATAGATAACAAGCAAACAGAATTGCGTGCTCTTCTTGATCTCCATTCAGCATCTTTAAGAACTCCTAGATTTTTTAATTAATGGCTTGAAATATGGCAAGAACTATTCCTAGACATGTTTTGACCTATCAGGTCTCTTCAATAGGACTATTTTCCCCGAAGCCTTGAATGGGACTCGTACCATGTAGTTTAGTGCGAGTGCACTACACTCAAATGACAAAGTGTTTAGTCCTACAGAGGAGTTATTGACTCCGAGTCAAAATAACTATATATGACAACAAAAACGTTATACTTATAAGTAATATGATTCATAATGTTAGCTTAAAGATATTTTTTAATTCGATGATTTTTACTATAAACAGAAATAAAATCTAGCACAGAACTATTACAGATTAATAATAATAGTAATATGTTCAGCCTTAGAAGTCATTATTGATTCATTAGCAGCCTCAATCTATAATATGCCCATTTGGGGAGTTTTCATAAAAGAGTCAAGGCTCACTTCGCAAGAACACCAGATATCCTTCGGTCCGGAGAATAGCTTTTGATCTGAAGAGTACGGAATGAGAGAGACATATTTCGCCAGTCGTTTCTAAATTTTAAATTAATTTCAATCCTGAGTTTCATTTGATGATTTTTTAATCATGATTGCCATTGGTTGGCCTTTTTACCAACAATTTCTGAGCGGAATCAATCGATAGGACATTTCAAAGGCGGGACAATCGCCTCTAATCTAATTGGTTCATTTTCCTTCAGCAAACATCTCTAATCCAATAAAAAGTGTTTGTCCCAAATTCGAAACGTCTCTTTGATTAACATTGGAAAAAGGTATTACGACAACCAAGATTAAAAAACAATAAAATCACTACTTGGAAGCATACCAAAATATTTTCCACCTCTAGGAGGTTCGTCGGCTTAGAATTAGTTAAAACCTCCTCAAATTCATCCGGCAGATTGACTGGACCAAGATATCGAGAGGCCAGAACTTCTTGGCAGTCTGTATCGAGGACAGTTGCGGAGAAGACTCTCTTTATGTTGGACTTTTTCATAATCATTTCAACCTGCATCTTCCACGCTGCTATTGACCTAGTTACCTCGATCGGTTCTGATGTGGGATATTCGATTGATTCAAAGTCAGTATTGAACTCTCCTCCCTGGGATATGTTTGGGTCCAATGTGATGATTGAACTCAAATAGGATTTCTTCTTAAAACCTATCGATTCATAGCCGATCAGGACTTTTGGGATTTCCAGTGGTAAATATGCATCCAGCTGTCAATTCAAAATTAAAATAGGTATAAGTCAAAGCCTTGTTAAATGCAGTTTGTTGCTTTGTTATGTACCCTCTCAAGTCAAAATTGTCCACCCAATCTTATTGGTTGATTAACATCGACCAATGAAATTAGAGAATACTTTCAAACTCATTGAGTGTATGTATCTTTTGAGTAATTTATTCATTTGTCTATCTGTCTTTATAAAGGTTTTTGGAGAACTATTTTGACATGTAGTGTCTGCCAGGCATGGTCTTATTCTTAAATTTCCAATAATCATTTTTGTTCGAACACAGATCCTCATCTTAATTTAAAAATCCATTTGACACAGCAGAAATTTGATGTTTGAAAATTAGTTTGGATTCCTGTTTTCAAATCTATAATTTTTCTACTAAATCACAAATCTTACAATTGAGGCACTGTAAATAGTCGAGAAGGGTATTTCAATGCCGCCAATCCATCTTCGTTCAATTTGTTTAATATTCGAATTTTCACTGCCTACTTCCATTGTCACAAATTCGTCATAAACTGAAAGGATTATCGGATCTTGAAGGGATGACAAGTTGTCAATACTCTGATTCTGAAAGTCAAACGGTATACTCATCTTTGAGTTCCATATTGGCTGGCTACCGTTGGCCTTTTGAGTTACTTGAGTAAAGTCTCTGAAGCGAATCTCTACACAAGGCTGTAGGAACTAAAAAATAACTGACTTTAGGTTCTATTAAACGATTACTCACAGGAGGGATTGTGTATTGGATTTTTCCCCAAGTCTTATAAATATGACAAATTTACTTTGTAAATAGTTTCAAACCTTCCTCCCCGATTATAACCCCTCTTGTAAACCCGAAGAGAGTTAGACTCGGCTATGAAACTCAATTCTAAGAAAATGTGTTAATGATAACTTGATACAGACTTACATTATTAGCCGTTGTCTGTACGAGCTTAGAAATGTTTTGATTCAAAAGATTCCTTTGAGAGTCAACCTCTTCGGAATAGCCCCTCCTGTGATTTCTCATTCTCTTGGGTAGATTTATCCCCGACCTTATTGTGACGATAATGTTGAAGCCATCCTTGAGTAAATTCATTATAGCAATTTCTCTTCTCTGCTCCTTGACGATGCTTAGGGGTCGAGTTAGCTTGAGCCAGCTGAACATGGTCTGGAAAAAGGCCCTAAAGTCTGGCACATTTTCCTCTCTTATAATGTCTGAAGGATTGTGAATGCGTTTAATGTAATTAAAGCGGGTCTGTATTCTCTTTGAAACGATGGCCAGGTACTTTTCATGCTTCTCTACAAATTCATTCATTATCCTCGTCACACTTAGAGAGGTGTCGATGTTTATTTTAGTTCGTTCCTCATCCTAATGGGATAAATTACTTTTATTAGATGAACCTTCAGACCAATAGAAATAAAGTTTATAAACATAAAATATTTTGATTGGTTAGAATGAAAATAGTCGTCTCTGATTGGTTAGAATGAATTATAATGCTAATCTTTGGGAGACTAACCAAATATTCTTCATCCAATATGCTCTTATCATTAATTGGTATTGTAATGTCTCGATACTTTGGATGTCCACTATTTCTCAACTCAATCAATTTGACCCTCTTTGACTGTTCGAGGTTACTGAACCCATCCATAGTGAATTGTTCCATTTCATAGTCGAGGTGGAAGAAATTCAGAGACTCTCCAAATTCCCTAACCAATCTCTCGTTAGAGAACATTTCTTGCTCATTGTTCGGAATTGAGACAGTTAGCGTGTGTTGTTCATTTGGATCAATAGGACCCTGGTTGAGTTGTCTAATGGGTCTCTGGTCTCTGTTGGTATTCCTAGAGAATCTCTCATTGAACCTTCTAATCTCATCCAGGTCTTTGCTCTCAGTGTAGAGACGAGAGGAGATTGTTATGTGACCAGTTTTGTACACTTTCTCTAGAACTTCACCTTCGAATTGTTCTGAATTCAAGAAGCACTCGAGAAAGTTGTTCGAGCGTTCCTCGTTGCAATTGAACGACATGTCTATCATTCCAATCGACTCATTCTGCAGAGTCTCCAAATATGTCGGTATGGGAAGCGACACTTTGCTAATCAATTTGTAGTTGAGGGTCTTGTGTTTCTCGAAAATCTTAAGAGTTATGACCTTTGGGAGTTGACTCAGGGTTACTCTGAACTCGGAGTTGACACTAACGCCAAATTCCTGGTTAAGAGACCTAGTTTGATTAATAGAAACATTTACTTTTCATCGGTTTCTTCAATCATCTTTCCATCAAAGAAGATCTTTATCCGATATTTGTATCTTTCAACCTCTTGTCTTCGTTGAATTTCAAGGCTAAAAGTTTAAATTAATCCGCCCTACTTATTCCAATCTGTAGTGTCAGCTTGATTCCTCTTCATAATTAATTTCAGATCGATTCTCTCATTAGTTGATCTTATATTTTTGAGTTGATCAAGGATCCCTTTCTTTTCTTCTTCCTTATTGAAGAGCGGTGGCTTGATGGGACGATGAAATTTAATCTCAGAATTTCTCTGTAAAAAATATTTATCACGAAATTATTTGATTTGATTGCCTAATAAAAACTTACCCTTTTCTTTCTGTACTCAGCCAACTTCTCTTCGTATGCCAAGACTTCCTTACGATGATTCTTGTTAAACTCGTGTTCTCTTTCCTGCAGAATTTCTCTAACTTCCTGTTCGTGATCATTCATATCCAATTGACCCAATCTAGACAATACAAGGAATTGACATACTTTTTAACTACAACCTGGTACGGTGTTATCGTCTGCTTATTCTGTTTACGAATGGCCTTTATCTGCTTCCATGACCTTAGAATGCACCCCTGTAGTAGAATGACCTTTCGTTCGATTTCGTTTTGAATTTCTCTCAAAATCTGGATGCCATCATAGAGCTTGTCAATTTGGTCTTGATCAGCGCTCTCTGTCTGTTCAGCCTTTTGTATGGCAGCTTTCATGGCGGTTATTCTCGCCTTACAAGTGCCTATCTGGTCCTTCTCCTTGAGGTTGGAGTAGCGCTGAAAGAGCTCTTCAAGGCGCTTTCCTTGGACATGTTCAGGGCTAAACTTTTCGTGATAATCGAATTTGAATCTCTCTATCTTTATATCAATATTTAAGGGAATCGTATCTCTGATGATTTTCTCATCAGATTTCACGTGGATATTCTGGATTTTGTCCAACTTTATCGGCTGAGAAAGTGAAAAAGATGAGACAACATACTTGGTAGTAGGCTAGCTTTAGAAAGTCTGGTATTGTCCTCATTCCATCAATTATTATAGGTTTTATTGGAAAAGACCTAATCGGATTTGGAACTATCGAGATTTTTCCACTTTTACCAAACCATTCCTACATAAATAAAAAAGTTGATACTTTGTGATATCTCTGTTCTCGCTTTCTGAAATCTTCCTCTCTTAAAAGGGACTTGTCCATTTTCAAAGAGTGCTCGATTTCAGTTAGAATGCGTTGTTCCAGTTTCCTTAAGTTTTCTGGTAATACTGTAGGTGTTTCCCCCACAAAGATTCCCTCGTATTCCAAAAGACGAAGCTTTCTATTGAAAATCTTTTTCTTCATCGGGATTTTTGAGTTCCCGGGATAATAGAGGAGGTTGTTTTCAAGATCAAAGTCAAAATTGAATTTCATTTTTCCCAAATTCAAGAGGCCATTGAATTCTCTTGTAACTAATGTATTAAAAGATTCTACAGATTGGTTAGAATCCTTTCTGATTAATTTTTCTTCAATAGAATTTCGTTTCTTGATCCCTTTTTTCTTAGATGTTTCTTTAGTGTACTCAACTTTTGTAGGAAACTCATCCTTTTCCGAGGAAACATTGACGAAGAAATTATATTTATCTCTCTTGGATATTATTGACTTGTCTTTTAAATCAGTCCAAGAAAGCTAAGAAGGGAAATGTTATAAAAATAATACCAACCTCTGTTTCTTGTTCGTATAATGCAAATGTGGTGGATTTATTGAAAATTGATTCATATTTCTGTATATTAAATCATTAATTTACTGTCTTTAACTGTTCTGATAGAGTTTTATTTAAAGTTGTTGATAATCTAAATTCTGTCATCTTTGATTATAGTTTTGTAATTGTACCAAGTGGTTAATTAAACAAGTTTTAAAATTTTAATTTCAAATCTAGGATTTAGTTTTATCCAATGAGAAATATAATTTTTTTACTTAAATGAAAACCCATATGATCTTCTATAACCTCAATAGTTAGGCATGAATGAGAATCTTTCTGCCGATGAAAATGTCCCCAATATCGCTCAGGCTGTTAAAGCTAGGAGAAGTGCTAAAATCACCAATGCATCAGAGATTTTACAGAGCTCTTCAAAGCCAACAGCAGAAGAGGATCCAAATCTTAAGCCAGAAGTACCCATAGTCCCTCCGAAAACAGGTAAAATAATGATTTTAACCTATATTTATGCTTTATAACGAAAAATATCCTCTAGTTAATCCAAAACACGAGTGGACTTCGAATGAGAGAAAATTATTTGCCGAAGGACTTCGTCTGTTTGGTAAAAACTTTAACGAGCTAACAAAGTACATTCAATCCAAATCCTCGCATCAAACCTCAGAGCCCTCCACTAGTAATGCGAAAAATACGCTCAACAAAGAGACAGTGAAACTGTTGTATAATCGCACATGGAATTTCGTACGAAAGTACATCAATATACCTGCCCATGTTTCGCCACACATTCGAGAACTCTACGGATTGATTAATTATTTTGCTTTCAAATCAAAAGTCAAAATGAGTTAGTTTTATTCAGCCCTATAAACCGTTTCTTGAGCATATATGGATATTATCCATTGGATAATATAAAAAACATTAAGAATGGCTTCTTATTTTAATCAATTGAATAATTTTAGAAAATTACTTATATTTCTAATATTATTCACTCAATTGAGAGAGAGAGAATTTATGTCTAATTAGGTTTAAAATAATGAGAAAATGACATTTTTTTTCAAAAGAAAAATTTAATTTAATAAATTCAGTCCGATCAAAGCGGGTCTTTGAGTTAAATCATCATTTTTATCAAATAACGTTGTGGATTCCCATGCTCCTTCACGTAGTAATACTACGGTAGTATTGAAGGGAGAACCTAACCCGCGGAATTCAAATCTGAATCTTATTTTTAACGAAGCTCTTAAGCACTGTGTTTATTTTGGTTTTTCCAAACATATTGGCGAAAATAAACACAAAAGCCATTACTATATTTTGCAATAAAATCTTGAAAACACCTATTATTAGTGATTATTTCTGCTGATCTATCCTATGCGTTGCAGTAATAATCTCTACCCCATAGAGAGCGACAATAACCCTAGAGATATATCTTAATTTTCATGTCAACTGTTCTAGCGAATGACAGTCGTTATTGGGAGAAATTGAATGAAATGGTCCATCATGGAATGGTCTCGATCAGGGCTGGGGGCAGAAAGGTCACCATACGCACCCCAATATGCCCAGTCTTGAAGAATATCAACAATATCAAGGGAAACAACCAAAAGTACACACTACCCGAGGATATCTGCATCGAATTGATGCCAGTCAATCAGGCCTCATCGTGGTTTGTGATTAATGCAGAACAAAATCCCCGAATACGTCTTGTAGTTGACATCAACAGACAACTGAGTGACATTATTTGTCTACTTGAGAGTAAATGGATTCCGACAACTGAAAGAATTGTAAGTGAATATCCCCTCTACGGGTCATTATTGTGAGCGCCAGAAATAAACCTTGTCTGATCTTGAATATTATTGATTTTAAAGTATTTTTCTTTGAATTTTTAGAATTCGCTCCAAATTTTACCAATTCTCAACCCTTCTAGAACCCTTGATACAAACTTATACGCCACATGACTCACGCATTTTCTCAGATTTCTATTAAAACTATTTCAGTCTCAAATACTGGACACTGCAGCAAAAGATTGCGGCCAAAGTTCCTTCACAATGCCGCAGAATAAGCGTTGTATCGCCTTACGTCTCTACCCAGAGTGCCAATGGGACGGTTCGATAACATTCGAAGAGACCGCCCGCATAAAACTCTCCGACATCTCCTTGAGCAATTACCTCAAGATCAACCCGCCACCACGGACTGAAATCATCGAACTGCCCGTAATCCATGCAGGCATGGATGTTGACTCGTCTAGGGATAACATTATCCAATCTCTCGCGTGGGAAGAGAAGGATCAGGAAGAACCGCTAGAGGAGGAATTGCAGAATCAAACTGTGGAGAAGCAACGTCACCATTTCAACCTCGTTGGCCTCGCGGAACAACTCAAGGAGGGCGTGACGTTTGAGTTGGCTAGGACGATCAAAATCCTCTTCATCTACTTCGGCTTGGGCTGCCCGAAGAAGATTCGCTTTCAATATGAATTTGTCGCCCCAGTCGTGAATTATCTCGAGGACAATCAGTCTGAGGTCATCTTCCGGCCAATCACATCAGATCCTCATGGCATTGGCTTCTCCAACGGCATACGGCGTCTGCTTCATTCGAATGTCGGTTCCATGATCAACTCGTGGAATAAGTGCAAAGTGAAACGAGAGAAAATTAACAATCCTAAATTGCAGAAAGATTGTGTAAGATATTTTTCTATTAATCGTTTGGTCTCGGCTTAGCATCGATCAAGTGTCATTGATCCCCATACAGTATATGTCCTCTCCTGTATGTCATGATTTATGGGTGTAATTAAAAATGGGGAAGAGAGTAGAGTGGGAGGAGAAAAGATGAGAAATGTAAAAAGATTGATTAGGGATTTTCTAAAATGCCAATTTCGCTTAAACGCCAATTTGAGTTTCAAACTCTACTCAGGGTTTATAATGGTTCTCCAAGTAAGCTCATCTCGAGGAGGGAGACCAACAGAGTCGAACCCACCCCATACGAGAGGTCATATATTGGGGACTTTAGGCCGCCCTCTAAATGGGACGAAAATTTGAGACATTCTGACATGTACTAAATTAAAAAATAAATCAGTTTAGTATTTTTCATGAAAAAGGTCAAAGAATTAAGAAACTTGTAATTTTCCAGATTCGGGAAAAAATTCCGGATCAAATTCTAGATTTTCGCGATACTTCATCCAAAGACTTCTACGCCAAAGGTTCAAGTCTCCTCAAGGAGTTTGCAGAGATCGTGACCAGCCAGGAGAAGAGTAACTCCTTCAACTTTGACAACCAAAGCATGCCGCAAGAGCCGCTAGTGACAATGTCCCTTGCACCGATTCCCGATATCAATTTATCTCAACAGAAGCAATTTCCCATTTACGAGACCAAGTCCCCATTTAATCCCAGAGTTTTGGAGCAATATGAAAACCTAAAGATCCCCGTTGTAGAGCGCATTATTCGCGCCCCTGGCCAAGACTCCCTTGCGAGCCTGAAGCAAATCAACAAGAAGGTCAACCACAAGACAAAAGTCAATCGAATTCGCCTGAACAAGCAATCAGCGCAGGTGAATCCAGAAGTACTGAGGGGCTACAATTATCTCGATCAACAGGCTTGCAGCAACTTTTTATCATCAACCCAACTCACAAAGGTCACAAGTATTCAGCAAGTATTTCAAAATCAGAACTTCATTCATCTCACCACACAACAATCCCATCATGACACAAATTCAACGCAGATGATTTATAATGAGAATGAAAATATCTGGTACGAACCCCCAATAGAGGGGAGCAATGATAACACTATCAACTCACTTCTCAACACTATTACGAAGAATGAACCGTTTGACGATAATAATATATCTTTGGATTTAAACTTTATAAGTGAGTCGACCATTTTGGAATAACCCAAGAAATTTGGCGCGTATTTCCATGTAGAAGGGCAGTAAATTTGCGAATTTTGGATCAAGGTGGATCAACATAATAGATCAAGGTGGTTAAGGATATGGGATTTATATTTTGAGATTAATTTTAGTTCAGGAAATAATTTGCTATTTTTTATACTGACCTCTTAAAAAAAATCTCCACAAGAACGATTTTCTGATTCATTCTCAAGTTTGTATCTGATAAATGGTATACCTCGAAGGATTGAATCGATTGATTTCTCTTTGTGATTCATTTTGATCAGCTTGATATGGAGAAGCTCTCAAACGCTTGCTTGGAATAAGTACCGATTTTAGGCCATCGTTTGTGAATTTGATAACTTGTAATAGCTATTGAAAAACTGCAGAAGGTGAGTTTGACTAATGAGTTTCTTTCTTTAGGTGACTCGTGCTTACAACCCAAATCTCCCAAGATATCATAGAAAGATTACGCCAGAGTTTTATACACACAAATAATTGTTACTAGATTTATTTTCTTAAATAAAAGTCTCCAAGATGAAAGGTATGTTGTAAACTTATTTCTGATACCAAACAGACTAGCAACTGCTTTCTGGTAGTTCTAGCTTAAGAGAGGAGCAAGTCTATTTTTAACTCATCATAATCTATGTAATTATTTCATCTGTGTAGTTATTACAAGCATATATTTGGCAGCTAATGTATCTTGTGGTCGCGGTTTGTTGATTATGGTTTAAAACCTTATTGGCGAATCAATGTTGAATGAACAATTTTGATTTTTCTAGAATGACGTCTTTCAGTTGCTATAAATTAGCAAAAATCAATCTCAAATAGTTTCTGAGAGTTTATCTTTCTGATAGGCTACCAATATACCAGTTTTTGAAATTTCTTGATGTATTTTATAATCCTTAAAATAAAATATTCCATTCTAGTGGGTTTAACCTGGGTACACTGGACATTTTGTAATTTTTACTTGAGATTAATGAGTGATGTGATTTCGAGAGCAATTTCTGCTTCAAGATTTTCCTTAGTTTAAAAGTTAAGAATTCAACTTAGTTTTCTCGGAATACAGTACATTTTTTTGAAATATTCTCATCTTCGTAGTAATCGTAGAATGACCTTCAGAAATTTGGGGCAATTCGGATGCATAATGTCAAAGTTACATCGGTTTTAAGATTTTGGATGATAAAATGACATTTTTGTTGATAGCAAAACTTTGAATATTAGAGATAATTGAGAGAAGATAATTACACCAATCAGAAGCTCATTCCTTTGTCTATAAAATGTGATAAATTTTGAGTTTTATGTATGTATTATCTAGTAGTATTTTCAACTCTTTCTTAACCAAGGGGTTTAATTCCTTGCACCCCTCTTTAACCATATCAGCTTGGAATTAGTCCACAGTATAGGGCCTCTACAACACAATAAAATATAAACAGTCGGCAGGTTTGCATCTTCAAGAGAAAAAATATATTCTAATCATAATGTACGAGGTTTTCCTGAATTAAAAAAAACAATATCTACTGTCTGGGATTCTTTTGAGTAAGCTCGATATTGAACGACACAGTCAATAGTCTTTATAACCTCTCTGTGAGGTATCGTGATTGCAGAGTATTGTAAATGAGAAAGAAAATATTATATCCAAAAAGGTATTCTTTCTTTTTGCTTAAATTATGATTCCACATTGAGAACAAGTTTGAACTGATCATGGGGATGACGAGTTGAATAAAAAAAATCATATTTTTTCTCTTCTACTTTATAAAATGTCCCGACACAACGGAAAATGAAAGAACAGCTTACATTGTCTTGAAAAGAGAGGGTTTTGACAGTGGAGAGGGACGTTTTGGAGGGAATAAAGAGAGATTAAAGCATGCCGAATAATTGTTTTTACTTTAAAAGAGAAATATACTTTTTTTAATAAGATTAATATGAGAATTTGGCAACCGGCAGTAAGAATTCTATCTATCAAACACCTTTCCATGCGGCGGTTGTGGTGGCTCATTTGACAATCGATCGAATCTCCTTGTGAATGTGGATAAGGTAGTTTGGATACGAGGGGCTATTGTCACTAGCGGCATCCTCGAACATGAACATTCTCAGCCAGGTCTCCTGCTCTGTCGCCTGTCGGGTTATGATGAGTTTAGCGGATCGCGTCTGCTTGTTACGAATCGTCTGGTAGACTTCGTTGACCCTTTTTGAGGCATCGTTATCTCTCGGGCTGATTATTGCCTAGATGTTAACATTTGTCAAGTATTTTCAATCAATCTCCCTGAGAATAAATACGGTCACCATACAACTATTTTTAACTAAATGCCCACATTTGATAACTTTCACAGGGGAGGGGTCGTGATACCACCAGCTCATGATTAGTCAAGTTTCAAGATTCCAAAAATAATAGTCTTATTTGAATGTTTATTTCTAAGGCAACTAGAAATATTCTTTTCGTTTTTCATATTCTTTTAAAAATATTCCTTCTAATGAAATTAAAATTTTTTTGAAACAATTAAGTGACCAGTTTTTTCTCACTCTAAGATATTTATAGCATCAGCCAATGAGTTCAAGTCCCTCTAATCTTGATTTTATCTAATTCTATAATTGAGTTTAAAATTGTACAGTATCCATGATGGCTTGCAGAATCCAAATTGAACATTTTTATCTCTGAATTTACTGAATTAATGCGGATAGAAACAACTCTGAGTGGAATTTCTCGAAGAGATAAGAAATGTATTCGAAAAATATTATTTTTCTGACAAAATATTTCTATGGATTATTTTATTATTTTTTTCTTCAAAATATGCTGATATTTGTCGAATCATCAAGCGTCTGAGAAAACAGCAATCAGAGATTACATAAATTATTAAGAAAGAACCTTTGGAGAGAACCCTTGAAATAAAAACGTGGCCGAAAATTTAACAAGACCCACACATGGCGATTGAGTCATTGATTGATTTTCACATTATATGTATGCTCTCAAATTCTGCTCAATCCTGATATTTAAATTTGTACAATAACTAGGGCTACCAAATGCCTTCTTTTTATAAATTGTTGTTAGTTAGCTCTCAAACACTCTTAAAAATCGACTCCCAGTTCATAGAGATGCCCCTAAATGAAAATACATTTTTAATGAAAAATGCCTATTTTTGCCTTTTATAAAATTCACACTTTATGAGGTGGAAAAAGTATCATTTTCAATGAAGAACCAATCATATTGCGAAGAAGCTCTTGTGTGACATGAATCA
>JJOG01001842.1:0-23013 GCA_000715275.1 Gyrodactylus salaris
TGTTTAATTTTGTTATTACATGTAATACCCGACAAAACTGGCTTACCGAGTCCACGTGTAATTTAAACTCAATTTGATTGGTTGTAGCTCAGGAAAAACTCGTATATAACAAAATAACTAGCAGGCGACTTGACCTGTATATATATGATGACCGGTCAAAGTGAATAATGAAAAGTGTCTCAAGTGTAAGACAGATTGCTTCCATGTTTTTAAAAACTTTCTTCTTCTTAAGAATAGCCGGATATGCCTCTAGTTCTAGTTATTTTAAATGTATGATGTCAGATTGATTCAGTCTTATCACTAGGGCTACCCAATGGACTAAAATGGACTTTTTTTCCTGAATCAGGTCTGCACTAGAAAGCTTAAAAAAAGAGAAAAAACATTCCTAGGGTGTTAGGGTAAGATTTTAGAAATGGACTATTTGGAAAACAAACCTTGGGAAACTCGACGGAACCTTGGGATGTGAATGCTGCACTTTTGATTTTTTTCAACCTTTTCAAAGACAACTGAAGAAGGGAATGATCCAACCGTTCCCGAAAAGTCTTGTCAAAACCCCCCTTTATTACAATTATTATTATTCCGTCGATTGGGAGTCCCTCATTTCCATCTTCAATGATGTGCAAAGAAACTTCCCTATTGTACAACCTATTTTTCCCGAGGTTAAAAATAGAAATGAATTTTTCTAACGTTTTTAAAAACTGAAATATGAATTATATTTTCACAGAGCCACTAAGCAGCAACGGCATTAGGAAATTTTCTGTTAATGCAGATGTAGGCTTGTCACTCAGGCTAATTTTGTGAAAAATTATAGTTTTATGAAAATTGAATATCCTCTTCTGATTGACTATTTGGGTGTGATCAATTTGTAAACATTTCCAAATCTCTTAAGGAAAACGAAACACTAAAATCATTTCATATAATGTCTATATTTGTTTCTTGCTTATTGCATATTGTACGTGAACATTTTTTTGAATTCAGCGTGGATTTATAATATGCAATAGTTTTTCATCTTATCATGTCTTGTTACTTAGATGGAGAGAGAAAATATCTTTTTATCCCTTCTACGATAAGTTGAAAGGATATTTCCAATGCTTGATAATTGTAAAGAGTTATCACATGTATAGAAACTGAACAGCAATAAATTCTAAAAGAAATATGTACCAAGATATCGAAGGGATTTGGGAAAAATACATGTTTGAGGGTATTTTTCTTTTAGTCTGATTTATAGTGCCTTTAAAAAAAACTTTAATATGATCATTCTTCTCAACTATAATTTTCAGAAAATAATACGTTGGCGTGATCTCTAGAGATTCGAGTACTTTTTATCAGACTAATTTATGTGCATTGAATTTTTTACATAAATTATACGCATTGTCTAACAAATACACCAGTATAGCATTACTCTTTTATTGGGTTTAAATCATGCTTATCTCACATTTCTATATTATTATAATAAGCTTCTTTAAACTTTTAAGGGCAAGAATTTTGAGGCAACACACGTAGACTGTCAAGAGTGTAAAACATCGATGTAGTGAAAAGTACATTCACATTTGTGATAGGAAAATTTATTTTCAGGGGGTTTCCAGCAGCCATCCAAAGGTGAAAATCACAAAAACCGCCATTAAAACGTTCAATTCTGTCAATTTGGAATGAATAAATCAAACCTTTGTCCCAGTTAGACAGCGTAGTTTGATACGTGTTATATTATGGACGGAAGATTATCCAAAATTCTACTCTATCCCTTTCGACAGATATTTTAATACATTTTTTAGATATCATACAAGATCTAAATAGTGATGTATTTATGATGTATTATCAGAGTTGACTGAAAAATACAACTATGCAGAGGAAGAAAAATGACTAAATTGCTAAATATCAAAAATTCATCTTATTTCAACATGTAATGCCAAATTCGAATACTTGCAGAAAAAGATTACACAAAATTTACAAAATACAGAATGCGGTATTATCAAATGAGCTCTTTCATAATTTCACTACAGATTCTTGGCAATTTCAATGCCCATCAAGGTGCATATATCTGCATGTTTAATAAACATTGTTTATCAATGATGAATGGATGAAAAATCTAGTAACACTGCTGACATTAGACCATAACGTAATAACTTTTTTTGTTCTCATAATAGCTTAGAATACGTAATAATGGCTAACATTTCAGATACCGGATGTAGAGAATTTACTGTAAAAGAAATGGGAAATTTGCTAAACATATTTCGATCATGTGTAATGAGATGCAGTAAACTTGAAAAAAACATGTAGAAACATTATGCTAAGAAATGACTCAACCAAATGTGGAATAAATAGTAATTTTATCAATTTTAGTGTATAGCATTCTGATTAGATCAGGGCAATATTTATATTCAAAGTTGTCATCTAAAAGATCAATATTTGAATATCAGAAAGAGATTATGAGAATTTCATGACATGCGCTCTCGATCCATTTGTTTGGTCAATGTTTAATTATTTAGACAATAAATCATGACAAATCTATAGTTGCAAATCAAAGACATTCAATGATCGGCAATGAATAGAAAAGATGGAGGGGGTTTGAAATAGACTGAGTTATTGATTATTTTCTATAAAAGACTTGTGATGATTTTACAGTTTTTCAAGCTAATTCCTAAGCATCGGGTGATCGGAAGAGTTTAATACTTTTTGCATCAAAAAGCTTTGTTAAGTTCTTAGTGAATTAATCCTGGATAAAATCTTTCTAGTTTGAATTAAAATCTAGATATCTTGTTTTAGGAGACAGAATAACATATTTATCGTATCATACTAATGAGAATATCGAATGAAACAATTCTGCAGTTTCAAGGTTCCAAAGGAAAATTAAGCTTTTACCGAAAAACTTTGGATTTTTTGGGATAGACTATTTTTTTAAGCCGGACATTTGGTCAAAATAAATTACTTTTGTCTCTATTTTATTGAAATGGATTCTCACTAACATTTTACTACAAATCATGAAGAATCTTTGAAAAAAATTACACCAAGTGAAAAATTCCAACTGAATAGACTTTTTGTTAAATAATTTCATACTTGAATATGATTAACGGCCAAATTACTTGAACCACAAAATATCAAATCTAAAGGCAATTTCTAGCCTAGCAAAAAATGACGACTAGTAATTTTATTTATTCTGAAATAGAGTAAATAATGTAAAAATGTTAATTTCTCAAAAGGAGGGTATTAAATCTTAAAAAAGAATGTCTATCCTGATTTCTTAATCCCCAATTACTCATTTGATTTGACAGTCTCATTTTATTTTGGGATTAAAGTCTTTATTATGTTAACGTTTGTCCTCAAAATATTTTCATTTTTCGTCCCTGCATTCAATTCTATCCTAATAATGATATTATGTAATAATTAATCAGCTGTGTATATAATATGCACAAGCAACAGATGGCTCGAATAATTAAAATGAGAAAAAGCTCCATCTCAAGACGTGTCAAGTACCTCCTCATCTAAAGTTCATTTCTTAAGGGGTGATCGTTACTGTAATAATATGACCTTTTCCATGTATACGATGTTGGCATAGGTATTAGAATGATCGCTTAATTGTATATAAGCTTGAATTGCAGCAAACTCTTGTGCCTCAGAGAGATATTGATTTATTCTTGGAAACGATTAATCATTACGAAAATGATAATTGATCGAGTGAAAAAATTAATGCCAATCTTTGAAATTTTCTCTCAATAAAAATTGCTTAGTGGTAAGCTCTTGGAGTTCCTTATTTATTGCTCTGACTAGCTCTGCTCAATGTTTAGCTTATGAGTTGAGCTATCCAAATAGTTCCTTGATAAAGATGATTTTGATTAGAAAAAAAGTCACAAAAGTCCAATTTAGAAATGTAATCATTTAGAAATGATGTATAAGATTTAGGCATTTATTGAATCGGAATCAAGGTTGTAAAACAGTTTTCCGATGTGAAAGGCTTTCGATCATTTTTTGAAAGATAATCTATTATCTGAGGCATAACTATGCGACCAAAAGATAATCTCAATTATATTTCACAGTATCAGATGGTTTTGTGAAGGATTTTTTATTACACATTATCTCTTAAACACCTGAAAGTTGATACAGATTTCCTATGGTGCGATAGTGTTGTTCGACTGGAATAAAATATCACTTTTCAACTCTGTTACCTGTGAAAATACACCCCAGTAATCCATAGTCCATTGAAAGGAGATAAAATACCAAATAGCCCATTTCTAAATCTCCTACCGAGAGGACTAAGCAAATTTTAACATCTTTTTCTTTGCTTTTACTGATAAATAAACAAAATAAATCAAAGTCCCTTTTAGTCCATTGGGTAGCCCTACGTATGAGCCTTTAAAATCAAGAAAATTATTTTATATCTGTCTACAAGAACCAAAAAATGGATTATGTAGGATATGTTCATTGGACTGTTAGTCATAATCGTCTCTTTGCCTCTTTTCCAAGGATTCTTGGGACGGGGTTGTTGACATTCACCATTTTCTTCAGTTGTCTATTCCAAAAAGGGGTATTGGGACCACGTCAATCTAACCTTCAAATATAAAGTTCGACACTTTTCATCAAAACGAAAATTTAAATTAAATATATTTGAAGGTTAGATGGGATTTCTAAATATTTCTTTGGGTTAACATATCTGGGCCATTTTTTGTCATCTTAATTTCACCTTCGATACATGACTATTGAATAAGAGCTGATATAACGTAGAAGAAGCTATTTGAAAAAAAAAGATCACGCCAAAAGTACTCTTATCAAATTCGATAGGCAAGTAGATCATGATCTATTGCTCTTTGAATCCGAGAAATAATCTTTACAATGAAAGCAGAATTTTTTTCAGAATTAATTTACATAAATTTCACTTTACTGAACTTTATGATGTCTCTGAAAATTAGAGCAAGATTGATTTACTTCTCTGCTCTTTTAAAATTAATTCGGTTCTTCTATTTTGATAGATTTCTCATATTTAGGGCTGCGAGAAAAAAGTATAAATGAACATATCAAAGTGAGTAATACTTTTGCTAATCATCTAAAGTTTAGATTCTAAACCCAATAAAACAAAAGATTTGATCATGTGTCATGGATGAACTCATGTCTTAATCAGTTAATATAAGGAAAATGTAATATTTCTCGAAGCTCTGCTCCTTTACAAAAGGCTAAAAATTTGCAAATAAAAAGCTTTTCTTTCGGAGTGAATCAAGGGTCATGATTAAGCCAAATTTAGTCTATTCTATCGATACATCAGACCTTTATAAGTGTAAATTGAGTTTGTGCTCCCTCAATATTCAAAGATTTGAATTTGAAAATGCGTGTAGTTTTTATTTTTAAAAAAAAATTTTCAAAACCATCAGAATTGAGCAGGTAAAATCTTGACTCAGTAAGTCATTTAAATTTAAGAAATAATGAGCAACTTTTTATCCCCAAATTAACAATTGTTATTTGAAGTCCGTGTTTTTAAGATAAAAAATGTACTTTTTAGTTTATAGGATCTTCGTGTTCAAAGAAAAACGACGAAATCATGACAAATCAAACTCAAGTCAACTTTTTAATATGACATTTTCCATGTTCGAATGTGAATCTTTTCAATTTAAAGATTTTACATGGTATAACCATTTTATTAAAAGTTTCTAGATACAGATTTAGATTTGATCTTTCTATACGTGTAATTCAACCGATGATGAAATAGGCTGACATCCAAAAAGTAAATTGTATGTTTCTGGATTTACATCGTATTTTCTTTGCTCGATAAAATCCTGAATTTCATTCTTAGATGGTCGTTCCGCAAATTAATTTTATTTGACAATTTTGTATCCTCTTTTAGTCAATGGCGCCGAGGGATTAATTTTTAGTTTGGGGTGGAATGGTTTTTATCATAGGATTGTTTATCTCTCATTGACTCTATTATAAGGTCATAGTAACTATCAATCTAAGGGGAAAATGCTTAATTCGATCAAAAAATACTCATGGGAATTAATTACCTAATACTGTACAAAATATTACTTTTCGGAGAAAATTATGCAAAATGTTACTTTTTGTAGCTCTAATAATAACTAGGATGGGAGCCATAAATTTGGTGACAGAATGGGATTGAGTACGTTTTTTTTATTATTTAATTAAACGTCTCTAAATTATTGATGAGTCATTAATCAAGCAATAAAATCAAGATATTTCTGCTCAAAGCAGCGAATCCTTTGTAGGTAGAAATAGAAAACCTTGATCTTTTGTTTTAAATGTAATAATTTTCTCTGTAGCTTAACTCAAGTGTATTAATTAAAGATTTAGATAATTTGTTCTTCCTAGAAGGGAGAAAGAATGCCTTTAAAATGTGAAAACTATAGACAAAATATTCGATTTTCCTACACATTTCTATTAGACATCTGGTTAGCAAACGTTTCTGCATCTTTTTATCTTTCACATGTATTACAAGGCCAGTTTGCTAGTTTACATTCGGAAATTTCATATGAATGAAATAACCATGATGCAATATAGATGCGTATACCCCCGAGCGATGTAATGAATGTTGATCTATCGAGGGGATATGATCTTAAATCAATGGAAAATGATATTTGGATTGTATGTAGATATTTTGAGGGAAAATAATAATCAATAATCCCTTTGAAACCCCTCGTAGATAAGTACGAAATGGGATAATTAGGTGACATAATGAAACCCTTTACAAAAGTGATGTTAGAGTGCACATTTTATAGATCAAACAGTTGATCTTAATTGAAAAGAGCTTTCACGATTAGATTTTTCATCTTCCTAGTATGCTTTGGGAAATGTTGTCTAAGCTCATTTTAGTGTACTTGATTAGGGGGGGGGATAGATTATCGAACAGACATGTAGGTTTCCAGGAACTACTAAATAATATATTGATTTATTTTTTATATTTTTTTAATAAAAAATCATCTTTCGTAAAAGGCATTTATAAGAGATTAATCAACTGGGGGTAAATTAACATCTGTTTAGATTTTTTTCTCTCTTCTTTTCATTCTTAGTTTGTTATGAGAAAATATTTTTTTATGAGAAAATTATTGATTTGAAATGAAGTATTATTTCGAAGAAACATGAATATCGATATGTATTGAGTTTGTTAATTTTTTTGAATTATTTGTATTTAAAAATTCAGACAGAATACAAGTTTATGCAAGAGTTTACCCAACATTAATGCAAATAGTGGCAATTCAGAATTCAACATGGACTTCTTCAACCCTACGAGTCTAGCGTCTAGATTTGAGAGATCCAAAAAAATATCACTTCAATCAATTTTATCTCCTTCTTTAACGATTACGTCGGGAATTCGTCGTCCCATTGAATCGAAAAGCTTTTCAATCTCTTCAATATAAATTGAATTCCGCTGCCGAATCACCTCTGTTTCAAGATCTCGAATATTCAGATCTGGACTACAGGCAGGCCAATTGAGTATTTCAATGTTCTGCTCTTCTTAAAAGCTCAGAGTTGACTCCAATTGATATTGTGTTCTACCATTTTCTGAGCCCACTCCAGGCGTTTTCTTTGTGTTCGGTTTTGAGAAGAGTTGTTTTTGAAGGCTTACTCCAACAAAACATTTTCATCGAAGCGTAATCTTTCCCTAAGCAGTCTTGGTGTGATTTCAAGGTTCATTTCTTGAATTACCTCTTTAACGAAGCATTTCTTCTTCCTTACCAACCGCTTCGCCTTTTATAATACTTTGTTCGAGTGCTTTCTAGACCTTCCTCTTGTTTCCATTTTGTTAGAATGTGATTCCTTATTGACAAAGTTTGATATCCTTCCAATTGCTCTTGAGCTTAGATTTTCTGAGCTCAGTCTTTCGATTTTCACGTCAGACGAGTGTACGTCTTGAAAGTGAATGATATTGGAGAAGAATAGGCATGTCTTCATTTATAAAACTCAAGTTTTTGGGGAAAATAAACGAACTTTTCCACCATTTTATAAAGTGATTGGTTTTTTCTGTTCGCATAATCGATGCAATTACAATATACACAGGATTTTGATCTAATCTTGATTGTTTTTGATGTTTAGAAATGAGGAAGGGGCTAGATTTTAGAGTGTTTAAAAATAAATTTTTGGAACTCTATAAAACATAAGAGTGATCGGTTAATTTTTACTGTACTGCTTCAGAATAGACAAATAAAAAGTATTTTAATAAAATGTCAGTCTCAGAAGTCTTAATTCCACACTGGACTATTCATTAATCCTCCTAGGCCTAATCATAGAAAAACTTGAAATTTGGAGATTTTCGCAGATTAATTAGTGAGGCAAATTCAAAAGACTTTTTTGTCATTAACAATTTACAAAAAAGTTCTCCTTTAAAATATCTTAAACTTCTATTTTTTTCAAAATCAGAGTTACCAGATGAAAGATTTTTAACTTGGCATATAATTCGATGAGCAATCTATAAAAGGATAAAAAAAGTACAACTTCGAATGTGAATTAGAAAAGTTATAGCAGTTTCTAGATTTAATAAAATTAAAATTATCTTCGCGCGCAAATTTCGAAACAGCTGTAATTTTGAAACCTAATATTATCGAGGTGTGAAAGGGATATCATTCGAAAGCTTAAAAATTCCTCAATTAGTTATTACTAATAACTTATCAGTAGTTCGAATATTCCTATCACTCTTATTTTCGGAGGTATGAGCCTTCTAGTGAGATGTAATAGTATTGATTCTACGGACCTAGGAGAGTTAAAATCAAACTTTGACAATAAGTTGCATAGAGCAGACATTTCCAGACACTAGTGTTTCGATTTTTGATACTAGAAAATCATCGAGAATCTCAAAATAGGCTAAGTAGCCCTTCTTATGTCACAAGGAGAGAATGCTTCAGGCCACAAAATTTTATGTTTCAGTCCCAGTGAAATTAGGGTGCGAATCAAATCAAGGGGGATCCTATTGACCTGAAAGCTCAATCGAAAAGAATTTCCAATAATTATCAGAGAATCGAATAGCAGCTAACGATGCATGAAACAAAGAGAGAGAAGACCTTAAAAGAATTGTTTAATTGCTTTTCAATTAATAGAACTCATTCAATCTCAAGATTTATACTACAACAATAGCAACTGATCTCATAGTTTAACTTGTAGAGATACACTATCGATAATGCTGAGGCATTTGTCGATGTGAATAAAAATATCGAGTATTTTCTAGATTTACAATGACTTATCAACCTAGTATATCTCTTGGATGAATATTTTGAAGTAGCTTATCTCAAGATCATTGGGCTGGTCCAAATCTGGACTATAATAATTGATTAAAACATGGGCCTCAAAGAAATTATGAAGCTTGTTACTACATATTCCACAGCCAATCTATATGTTGTGATGTTCTATTGCGTTTTGAAATGCACGAAAATTTGTCAAATTTTCTGCTAGTGGGTCAGGGTATGATTTTAGAAATGGACTATTCGGTCTATTTGTTGCCATGACTGACTATAAATTGACTATTTTTCGAATATAAACGAATTGTCCAAATGTCCATTCTTTTCTAAATGGCTAAATTCCTCAATTACGCAAAATCGTTCAAATCAGAAAATTTTTGGAAAAGAAAATTGCAGAAAAAATGTAATTTTAAATCATCAAAAGAATTAAAATGTATTTATCATTAAATTTAATCAAAAAATTTGACTAAAATATTTCTCAACGGACTATCTTGGGTTGCTCTAGTCATTATATATAATGACCGGTCAAAGTGAATTATCAAGAGTGTTTTGGTCAATATGTATAATCGATTTATAATATTTTTACATCTTAAAATGAATATTTTATGGATCAACTTTTGAAAGCCAGCAAGATCATCAGGACTACAGTTTCGAAAAATATGAAAAGACATTTATTGAAAAATGGAGATTTTATGCTTGAAAATCTTGTGTATTCTGCCATGTATCAAGCAGCGAAAAGACTGAATCAATCTAACATTAAACATTTAAAACATCTAGGACAAGAGGCATTTCCGGCTATTCTTAATCTTACATCGAACAAAGTATTTGAAAATATTTAAAGACATGGAATTTCAGTGCTTGTTCAAGGAAAAACGTGTCGCGCCAAATTCAAATGTCTGCACATTGTCAAAGTAGGTAGGATCGTTGGGAAACACAATAAAGTCTTTAGCAGTACATTACCAGATGAGATATTTCATAATTTCACTACGAATATGTAGGGACATAAAAGCCCTTTGAAGTTAGGACCTGAGCCTCGACTTAATTTTAACTTTGTTTCAAAATTTATTTTAAGGAAGCTTCATAGTAAGTGAGAGTTCATGTCCTCTCGACCAAACTTTGAAATGATTTTTCAATGCCTGAGAATAAGTATGAACATTTTTTATCATTCAAATGACATTCAGAAGATCTTTGATGTCATAAATATTGAAAAGGTAGATTCTTTTCGATCACCAATTATTCGGATACCGTAGCTATGCCGAGGTTTATATGGAATCCAGAAGTAGTCAGACATCTCGTGATTACCTTTGTCTTGAGATAGCTTCATCGATTTAGTAGAATATGACTTGGAACATTTATCATTAAATTTTGACGAGAAAATGTATTCAAAAGTTCAAATCGATCAGATGAAAAATTATAGCCTTGAACATGATTTATTTTTGAATGGTATTTTGATGAATATATTTTTCTCAAAAATTGAACTTTTTGGTAAATTTAATCATAATCTAATTATGCGGAAATTTATTACTTTTCTGGAAAGTTTTCTTGATAGCGATTTTTGATATTGTAATTACATAATGAGATTACTTCTTTCCACTCTCTAAGGAAGACCCTAATTAGATCTGACTGAGTAACACTTCCTCTAGAATTAGCAAAGTGAGAATAAATCTATAAACTTGTCCAGTGTTCATGCTGACAGAATTGAGAATTTAGAAAATATTCAAATTCAGCTTGAAAAAAAATTAATTTCTGGTACAGTCAAAAGACCCTGAAATAGCTTAAAAACCTGCAGCTAAAGAAATTATCTTCTTTTAACGTCGATACTTCATGTTGTTTAATCATGCAAAATAAACTCAAAATCGCATGAAATTTTTGAATATTTATTCGATCTAACTCACCGGCAACTATGATACATCGCTCGCTCAAGTTGAAATCTGGCGGCTTCTGTGATAACTGAATGTATGATCCGGATTTATGTTTCATCTCATTGATGTACACGCCATTCTTCCCAATTATCATGCCCGCTGTACTATTTGGAACTAGAATCTTGACCTAAATATGAGAAGAATATTATTTTCTACGCTATCGAGTGAACGATATCACGACATCTATCGATACGTCTGTGTCTACAATATTAAATCGGAGTAGAGGGGTGTGAGTCATCTAGAGAAAATTTATTCCCCCCTTTGTCACATGAAAATGGCACAAATGAGTGCACTATTCCACAACTCTGTACATTTCGATTGAATGCATATCGTATTTCAAATTCGATATTGGACACGATCTATTAAACTTTGAACAGCAAATTGGTTTAAATCAATCATCTAAACTTTGACATTTTTCAGCCCGATTATGCATTGAGTGAAAATAACACAAAAAGGCTTACATTTTTTCCAAAGCTTATTTAATTTCTACTGTCTGATTCGATCGAAACACATGACTGGCACTAATCGATTCTCGTTCAATAAAAAACACTTTATTTTCATTTTCAACTTGTACTTTATTTCTAATAAAAATTAAATTAGTAATCGGATGAATAACTTGTTAAAAAGACCTCAAATTCAACATCAGCAAGAACTCTACCCGAATACATGAAAGTCGAAGGATTTCTTATTCCTTTCGATTTTTAAAACTTAACTAATTGATAAACAGATCAATTTTCATCGTTTAAAAATGGATTTGTTGAATTACTCCAACTTTTTCATATGAATTTTCTAAACGAATTCTTTCGAAACTATGAGCTAACAACAGGAGATCAGTTTATTCGTGTTCAACATAATCGATTTCACATGACTTTATATTTTTTGTGACTAAATTTGAAAGAATCAAAACAAATTCTTCAATGAATTATTTCTTACAAATCTTTCACGAGACCAATGAAAATTCTCTCGTAATCTCATTGGCTTTGAATGAAATGGTAGTGAAGAAGTGTATTCTCTTTAAGAGCGAATCCTTTTTTTCTTATTCAATAGACACTCATTTCAGTCTGATCAATAAATGCACACCAAGAAATGGGGTGTACTTTGGTTAATGTGAAAGAGAGACGATTCTCACTATTACATAATAGGTGGACGAGCAACATTTCCTCACACTAAATTTCATTATTAAATGATTATACCATGTATTTTAATATTTATTTATAGTGCAACAACATATAATTGCAGAGAAGTGTATAAGAGGATTTTCTTGTCTAGCCATAATAAGACAAAAAAATGTTCTCTTCTCTTAATTTTGATAGAAAAAAGGAAGCATCGATAGTAATCACAACCCAATAGAATGTAAGAGATGATTTCTATTGGTTCGTAGAAGACACCCAATGGAATTGGAGGACTCACTTGTTTATGCCTAGCGTACACTGTCTTGCCATCTTGCGAGGTAGTCTTTGACGTGGCATCTGGCTTCTCGAGGATTTTCTCCATAATGTAACTGTTCATCTTTAAAACAGCCTCTCGTGTCCCACTTATAATACAAACCCTTTCCGTTGTACCTGCCCATTTTTATGCGCATTATGTTGAATTTGAAGTTTTTTCTTGTTTGAAATTAATTGATGATTCAGCAAAAATGCGTCGATTTGAAATTTTTCCATTTCGCGTAATTCAATAAAGATGAGATCAAAAATTGTCCGGTCACAAGATGAATGCAATATGGAAATTTTCACATTTTTGTTCATCAATTTGTTCGTTTTTTTCGAGATGAATGCATAATGTGTGTAAATGGGTATGATTTGGGATGATGATAGAAATTTTTTTCAATGAATTTCAATGATGACGTAGTGGTTGATTTTTTTATTTATCGTGGATATGTGTTTTTTTGTGTGTGGATGTAAATGAATTGAAATGGTTTGAAGTTTCATTTGATATGCAATGGGATGCAGGATAATTTTTTGAAGATGGAAAAGAATAAAAGAAATTCAATTAATATTAGGAAAGAATGCAATTTTTTTTCTAAGAACTTCTCTATCTATAATAAAGCAAACGTGACTCAATAGAATTCAACCAGACTCGTTGAAATTATTTTCATTAATCACCGAGGTATGATTTGACAGGAGAGAATTAAACAATCTTTTAAAGTAAATATTCACAAATTTCTCATATTAATTCGGACCTTGGAAGGAAATGTTTTTGAAATTTTCATGCTTCAATTCATTTTTAAAATATGAGAAGGTGTGAATGAATATTGTAAAAGAAATAATTCTACTGCTATCACTAATGAATGAAATTCATTGAAATGAATATTGAAAAAATATCATTTTTCATCTCTTCTCCAAACAGTGTCATTTATTTAATTATAGCAAAAAATAATAATATAACCGAATACTCTTTTCGATTTCAGACTAGCAGAAAATTCTTGTAAAGAGACACAATTTTTTCTTCTACATTTTGTTCATCCTTGTAATATAATATACACTAAGTGAATTATGTACTTTGAAATGCGTTCAAATTACATGACTAAAAAACTTATTTTTATTTCTGGATAGACAAGTGATCTTTAATGGACAAAAAGAATTCTTTAATTTGAAAACAAGCTTAAGATCTTAACAACATCAAATCATTCATGAATACATAGAACGCAGGGGAGGTGGCAGATACATGATACTGCTCACTGAGCAGTACTCAGTTGTCTCTAGAGTTGAATAAATAAATTGATAAAAAGCATTCTGTAAAGCAAGGTGAGAATTTTCATTTATGATTGAATTGACTTTATTCATGAAGTCACAATAAGGATAGAGGAATTTAATGATAGAATTTATGCATATAAGTGTCATTAAACGAACAAAATTGAAAGATTCCATTCTCACATGTACTCCGAGATAAGAAATTATTCTCAATTCTATAAATTTTTGATTTTTATTAAATGTATGACAGATTCTCTGGGATACCCACTCATGAGTAATACTCATTGAGTATATAAGCTCAATTAGGATTTTTCAACCAAGTTGAAACTAGAAGGAAATTCTGTTTTTTATCATAATAAAATTCGGAAGCACACTATCAAGAAAATTAGTAGTAACATTTTTTCAATGAATTCATTTTTTCTTCTTATTCATTCAAATGAGATTACAACTTTTTGGCCATTTTCAAGATGAATGATTTATTATAAAGATTATTTTATATATTCAATGTCAGTCATAGGCAATTATCGATTTATCGTGTAAGAATTCAAATCAATGAAAAAAATTGTTCTAAAGCACAGAATCAGCTGTTATTTACAAATTTTCGGTTAAAAGAATTTATAATGATTGCTCTACTCTCAGCGTTATAATTCTTGATCTGTAATAACCATGACAACAAATCTTGTAAACTCTAATACAATCAATAACCAGTATTGTTTATGTCTACACTTGGGCTAGATTTAATTATATTTCTCCTAATTCTCTCACAATGAAGCAGAGAATAGACTGGTGACGTAGTTAATTAGATGCCTCTATCGCTCGAATTTAAACAAGAGAGAAAATAGTTTTCCTCCCTAAGAAATAAAAGATTTTTATCGCTTGAGTAACTTTTCTGGCTGAAATTGGCTCCACTTATTTTGAGATTGAACATTGATTTTGAATTATCTTTCTACATGAAAAAAGATATATCAATTATTTTGTTTGTTTCTTATTTAAAACACGGCTCGAATTAAATCGATACCTTTTCGAGATGAGATATAAATTTGTTGAAAAAAGTGATAATTGAATACAGAAAAGCAGAACTGAAATAATTTAATCGTATCAAATTTATAAATTATTTGAAAAGAAAGAAAATTTTTCTCTTATTGTAATCAGACGTAAAGATATCCTTCCTCATTGTTTAATGATAAGGATAAGTTATCGTTCTTATTATTCATAATTTAATTCAAATAATGATTTCCAGTTTCAAAAGTAAGATTTTAATTGATTAAGAAAACGTGATTCAGAAAAAGTATTTTTTTTGTTTCTAACTGATAACTTTATTTCAAACTCGTAAACTATATAGAATTGTTAGAAAATAAAAATAAATTTGAACTAACCTGGATATAGTTCATTCTTCTTTGACATTTTCACTCGAGTCTTGGTCTCTTCCTGAGCTTGGAAGATTGCTTTACCATCTTTCCCAATCACAGCTCCTGCAGCAATAGATGGTATCAGAATCTTGAAGGAGATGTGGTCTTCATTTGAGATAGATTGATTCTCAATTAAGCAACAGGTATTCTGCCTTTTAATAGATAATTCCTCTACACTTTCATCAGGTTTACGCTTTCGTGACTGAAAGATTTCTTCTTGGAGACTTGGAGTAGCATTCATATTATTCCAAATAGTAGTGCATTCTTGAACAATTTACTCAATTAAAGTTGAATTGCCACAAATTATTGTTATTAAAGTGATTATCTAATTTTAAATTCTTGTTTAAATAGTTGAAACTTTGAATTTAAAGAAATGAATAAAAGTAAAGAAAATGGTATAAACGACAGTTCAGGAGAGTATAACAACAACGATTCTCCTCCTATATGCGTTGTAGATATGAATAACAAGAAATCAATATCACCAATTAGAGCTCCTAGCGATAAAGAGGACACAAAGGCTAATTCCCCGAATGAAGCTAATCTCGCAGACTCTCAAGTTTCCATTGTAGACGTTACTGGTACTACAAACGACCATTCTGAATCTGATGAGGATTTCGATTGTGAGAAACCTCTAAAGATTGACGATCAAAGCACTACTGATGGAATTCCTAAAATCACAGAGGATCCTAGTACTCCAGTCTCTATAACTGAACCCACAACGCCTACTCCGTAAGTGTTATGCAATATATTTTGCGCTCAATAATTATAAAAATCATAGAATAGATTTTGGTTTTAAGTTAAAAATTTACTCTGTTTTTATCTGAATTTTGTAATATACAGGTTGTAATACACATTTTTCAGAGGTTACATGCTTGTTATTTATCATGAAATATTAGAACTACCAAAAAGGCTAACGTTTTAAAATGAAATGATATAATATTTGATTTACATTCTTCAAAATAGACAGAAAATGAAAGTGTATACGCTTGAAGAGATATTTGTTACAAAGATATTTAAAAAATGATTTTATTTTAGAAAACAGCCTCAAGAGGAATTTAAGAAAATTGAGTTCAAGCCCTTGAAAAAGGTTGTCCCGCGAACTACGCAGCAGTCTAACCCAGCAATCCAGCCCAAGCAGATGACATCCAAGCCGGTTGCAGTCAGACACATGACCCCTGAAAACCAAACTCTCAATAATCCAGCGATAAATTACCAAAATAATAGTTTTTACGTTGATAACTCCTGGCAGTCGAACATGAGAAATTCTATCCCCATTAATCAGAATACAGCGCAGAACTTTGTCCATCTCGTCAACTCTAACAATCAGCGCCATGCAAATTTGATGCCGAATGGACAACACCAGTTGAATGCCAATGCCAACAATAATTCTGGAAATATCTCCAATTCCTATCAGTTGTTGAATATGCGACAATTTGCACATATTATGAGTAATGTTTATTTTTTGTTATTTGAGGTTTTCAATTCCTCATACATCACTTTGAGTATAGTAGCATCTCTTAAAGAATCTTTATTTATTAAATTCATTCAAGATCACAGCTCGGATTATTTCATCGTGTAAAACATACTAAATAGAACTACTCATCAAAATACTATCCTCTTTTATCCATCAGGGTATGCTTTCAATGGAGAAAAAATTTCAATGAATTTATAAAATGATAGTATTTTGATGAGTAGTTTCATTGAAAGGATATGATTTTCGCATGTATTAAGATTACTTAAAATATTGCCTTACTATGAAAGACATTCTGACCGGGCGTGATGATGGTATCTTGCTATAATAGAATAAGTAGTTAAATGGCTTTCAAAATTCCCCATTTAGATTCAAGATCTTTTCTCTTATATTCATCATTGTGATATGTTGCATCTGAGATCTGTTTGATTTATTCGACTTGATAACTATTATTTCATCTCCAATTAGTATTTTCATAATGTTTCATAAAATATTCAAAAGTAATACATGTTCACTAGACCACATCTTTCGTGAACCAGCTCCATGTAAATTTTTATTAGAACTACTCATAAGTAGAATCACTTCTATTTTTGAATTACCTTTTTCGTCCAATTTAAAAAATGACTATATAATGTTAGCCGATGTAAGAGTCTGATGAGAATCGGCGAAAATAAAGCTTATTTACTCTTATTGCTCTCTCTCCAAAATCATGTTTCATGATAAACCCCAGAATATTTTTGATGAAATTCGGCTCCTCTCACATAACAATTTAAAAAAAATTAACATGTAGTCGATCGAATCTCTTTTTTTACTTATGAGTAGGGCTACCCAAAATATGTATTCATTTCTGGAAAATATGCTTAGTAATCATGAAAATATGCAAAATTGCACTTACCTTGTAAAACACGTAAATATTCTCTCAAAATATGGAACGAATTTCTGTCTGAAATATGCATAATTTGAACAAAAATATGCATTTGGTGGCCCTACTTATGAGTACTTATCAAAAAAAATTATTATCGAATTCGTATTCAGCATTCTCTATACAGTGAGAAGCAGTGGTCTAATTTTCACGTTTGGGTATCGAAGAAAGGGCGCGTTTTCCGGAAAATGATCTGTATTCTGTTTTAATCTTTATTGCTTAAAAAAGACATCTTCTCTCTTAGATCCTCAGAGTAGCAACGTTGTCTTTCAGCCAAACATTCAATTCATCCAACAAAACACCGCCACACCATCCTCACATCACCTTGGACAACAGAATAAATTCCAAACGCAAAACCCGGGCAGTCAGACGCCCCACTTGTCGCACGCGCAAATCATCGCCCACCTCCCGGGTCCCGGGTCGTTGAATAAACTGACCCAACCACAACAACAACAGCAGCAGGCCCTCTTGAGTCAACAGCCCAACTCTCAAGCCGTCCTACCCAATGTTCCCATGATGCAACAACAACAACTCATGCATTCACTCATTCCACAATTCTCGCCAGCCGCCAATCAGACCGCCATTCTCGGCAATAACCTCAATGGTAATGTCACCAATGCCACATTGACCGGTAGTGAGATCAACTCTATGAGTAATAATCAACAAGGTCATACTCTCATGCAATCCAATCAGTGTAAGCATTAGAAAAAGTTTTGTCTTGGCCTTTATAGACTGTCATGGGAACCAACAAAAAATTTCAAAAACTTGACTCATTAGTAGGGCATCAAGATTTAGGACTCGAAAAAGATTTATAGGACCTATAAATATATTAGGTTCTAAAACTATAAAACTACTTACAAGTATTATGATAATAAAATAGCTATTTTATTTATGTACAGAAAAGTATAATATTCAAGTCTAGTTACATCTATCAAAATTTCTTCAATATATGAATCATCACTGAAAAGGTACTCGCAACAGGGGGTTTTACAAGGCTTGATAGATAATTATCTTGTTGTAATTAAAAAATTATCATTTGAAACCAATTTCTTTAAATATGACCTCTAAATAGGACATTATATTTCAGGACTTAATTCTGATTTAAGGCTACTTAAGGACCTAATAACTTTGTAAATCAGCCTCACAGAGAAATAATTATTATTGATTAGAATTCTAAAGAGACCATAACCTTGAAATATAACTTTTAGGACTTTTTGATACTCTACTCATTAGTAATGAGTCATTACTAGGGTGACACAAAAAATGCCAAAGTAATCATGAAATATGAAAAAGTCATGAAAATTACCTCCAATTCATCTTAGTGAGCATATTTCTTGGTAAATAAAACTATGCAAATTTGCTGAAAAGGAAGCAGATTTTTATCGATGCCAAGATATCTGTCATTAAGTTACCTAGACAGAATACATGAGTTTTCTCTATTTAGCCAAAGAATTCTAAAGTATTTTGAATTTAAAATCCTATATTTTCTCTTAACATTACAGTCCCAGTAACTATGCCCGTCAATCCGATAATGAGCCATCGTCTAAGTCCCTTCCCACATGATTCGGACAGGGATAACTCGATTCAAATCCAGGCCACAAATCCAGAAGTTGTAAGTTGAACTAATTCTGTTCTATGCTGATTCACTCGATATTTTGATGCAGGTAAAAGACAAAAAAGGTTTGGTAATTTGATTAAATTCTACTTTTGCGTTTCTTATATGGAGGGTTTGGTTTAAAATACATTTTAAACAATTCTTATTGGTTTGTTAAATTAAAAAAACAAAAACAGCCAATAAGAAAGCGTTTTCAAATTCATGTCCTAACTGCAAGGAAAATTGAGTTAGAAAAGATTATCTCTAACTTTTCCGCTAATTTCAAATTTGATCTCACAAGGGACCAATCAAAAGCTTTGAAACACGTTTGTGGGACTTTGGATTTTTAATTTGATGAAGAGTACTCAGATTGAGATAATATGCGTTTCGTGTACTTGTGATTCAAAACAATGAAAAAGATACAAACAGACTTTTGAAAAAGAATGTCTCTGAAAAATCAGTCACCATTTTCGGTTTTTGTGCCTGTAAGAAGATTAGAATCTATTCATCTAATACACATGACAAACTAACATATTTGATGATAATTATTTTGTGAAAAATGTCAAGATGATCGTGATGATTGAATAAAAATCCAAAAGATTTGATAGAAAAAGAAGCTTATCCAGCACATAATGAATGTGAGTGTAGATCTGATTATCAGACGATGAAATACACTGATTAAAACATTTTCTCTTTATATGAACTAGAATATAGTTGAGAAGCCGGCAAAAATTTGCATATTTCTCGCATAAAATAATGTTATTTTTAATTTTGCAGTACATATATCTCATAAACTGGTTCAGATAGGAAGATTATTCTTCAATCTTTCAACAAATTATTTTTTGAAGGATATTCGTCTCTGATAGAACGTCTAAAATATCCACAGAAGTCTGCTGGATCTTGTTATGATTAGGGCTACCCAAAATATGCAAGATAAAAATTTGAATATGCATTTTCTATATTTTGATTGGACCCCAGGGTCCAGAATTGAGTATACATTATTTCAACAAAAATTTATATTATATTTTTCAAGTGTATTATTTTCGGTATTTACTTTTTACGGCATTTTCTTGTTCTTGATATTTGTTCAGAGACGATTTTTGTTACTAGTCTATTTTTTAATGGGACTGATTTCGATAAAATTTCATTAGAAAAACTTTTTTAAATTAAGATTGGAATTCCCAAAAGCCGAAACCAAAGACCATGTATCGCGGTTTTTTGTCAATAATGGTATTCCGTTCAACAAGGTTAGAAGTGAAGGTACAAATAAATTCTTCCAAATTACTTTACTCATGAAAATGCAAAATATCACTGTATCTTCTACCATAACACGGCTTTTGACGAATATATGTACGCATTAAAAGAGTATTACTTTTTATACTTAAAAATGCATTATTTCAAGATACAATTTCTAGTTTTTACAAAAAACTAATACAATTTCTTCGTCCATTTCAAGACTCAAATGGAAAAACGGACAAAATTCACTCTTAGCGTCAATGCAATTGAGCGTAGACGGCGCACTGCAGAGCTCTTCAAATCCACCAACAACCAGAACCTTCTAGCTGAGCTCAAATACCTCCCCGAAAAGCCAGACAACTCAATGGACATAAAGGAGGCCAGTAGCATCATGGACACTGCCTCCGAAGTGAATCCAATGGCAGAGACGACAGATGCCAAGTGAGTCATTGCCAGGTTTGAGAACGAATGGGGTTTATATTTGAAATGTCCAATTTTCTTCTAGAGAAGAAATGGATGTTACCGAATCAAAGGAATCCGATCATCTCCAGAAGAGCAACTTTGAATCATCTGTTGACTCGAACGTGTGAGTTTATTTTCTTTCTCGCCGAAAAAGTTATCCATTCTTGTGGGTCAAAAATTACGATATAATCCGAGTTCATTTACGGCCTCGACTCGAATAGTCTCAAATTTTAGTTAAAGAGTTTTATTTCCCTTTAATTTTGAGCTAATGTTATTTCTGTACTGTAATTTCTAGATGTTACAGTATAAGTCCTCTCCTGTTTCGCGAAAAAAACCCACATTTTTCATTCAAGATTTTTTTTACTCATCAGTACTTACAAGTAGCATGACACAAATTCATGATAACATACATTTTTCAATACAGTATTATACCAGAAGATGTGGAATTGTTCTCTCTTATTTTCTCTCATAAAGTTCAATCAATAATTGGCGTTTAAGTGAAATTGGCATTTTAGAAAACCAATAATCAATCTTTTTACATTTCTCATCTTTTCTTCTCTCAACCAAAGGAGATTTAGCCTAAAAAGGTTGCGATAAATTTTTTTGCAACTTTTATTACTCCAAACTCAATGTACAAAATATCTTAATCTCCCTACAGACCATCTGTGAATGAATCGAAAAGCAGAGAAATGAACACCACTGAGAATGAAATTGGAAATCTCGTCAACAATTTGAACAATAACCTCACGGCAGATTCCAATGAAAGCCTCGAACTCTCCTTGGACAATCGCTCCGAGAGGTCCTGCGATACTTCACACCAGAAGAATAAATCCAATGTGAGAATTTAGTCTCAAAATTTTAGATTTCATCATTACCAAGGCTACATACAGTTAATTTATTTTAACCCAGGTAAACTGACAATTTTGTAATTTTTGAGAAAGATATTTCAACTTAGTTTTTGCGGAGAACAGTGCATTATTTTGAAATATCTTTAACTTCCTAGTAATCTTGGGATGACCATCTTTAAATCAAAAAAAAGTTGGGGCAATTCGGATGTATAATGTCAAAGTTACATCGGTTTTAAGATTTTGGAAAAATAATATTTGGATAATTAAAATGGCAATTTTGTTGATAGCAAAACTTTGAATATTTGTATAATTATAACTAGAGATTATTAAGAGATGATAATTACACCAATCAAAAGCTCATTCCTTTGTCTATAAAATGTGATAAATATTGAGTTTTATGGATGCATTTTTCTTGTAGTATTTTCAACTTTTACACCAGTGTCCCAAGGGGTTTACCCGAGTTAATACATCATAGGAGAACATTCCTATTAGAATAGTTCACACTCTTGTCTCATGTGTAGTCATAGTTTTGATTAAGAACACAATATCCAAAAAATGTAGTCTTCTGGCCCTTGAAATTGAATCTGATTCGAACCATTTTAAAATTCTGAAATATGACAAGTTTTGTTTATGCAACTTTATTGGTCATAATTTATAGATCAAGTGAAATATAAAATTAAATACAAATTTTTTATATTTCCCCTGATACAGTGATTTTTCCAAATAGTGTCGAATCGGTTCGACCAAAATAACGGAATGCGACTAAAAAAGGGGGTTTCATTTTGTAATTTTTATTGCGCAAAATGTCTTTTTATGTCATGCGTCAATAAATGTCATCCCTTCTCCGCCATAATTTGACCTTTGGAGGAATGAGTAATTTTACGTCATGATTTTACAAATCGATAATTATAGGTTTCATTTATTCTTCTCTTCCTCACCTCATTAATTGTAACTGTATATTTTTGAGGAAGATTACTACTCAAAACTCTATGGAAAGTATTTTTTGAATCAACTTTTTTATCAAAATAAATGGTGTCATATATGTCTAGAATTGGTTTTTCATCACGAATTTAATGGTGTCATTAAAATACGATAATATTGCTTCTTATAAAATAATTTGTATATATATAATTTAGGTAAAATTATTAAAACTTAGAGCAATGAAAGATAATTTTGAATATGATCAGAAAAAGTCTCATCATAATGATGAAAGATGCGAGGTTATTTTAATCATTGCCTAAAACTGTTTTGATGCTATGAGTAATGTTGTGGTTAATCACAGTGTGGTGATGTGA
>KL566812.1:0-16635 GCA_000715275.1 Gyrodactylus salaris
AGTCTAGGGGATTCGACTCTGTCCTTCGGTCGATTGAACCTGGTTCGATTCTCGGCGCCTGCGGTATACTGATGAGGCCCAAAAGGACGAAACGCGTCTATACCTGGCGTAGGTAGTTCGGGGATATAATATCCTGAAGGAATCCTAGGCTGTGTGAAGTGGTTTCAGTCACTCTCTTAAAAAAATTAAAAAATCCCATAATATGGTTAACCACATATCTACTACTTAGTAGACCCCAACAATTATTTAAAAATTATTGACTCTCTTTCAACAATCACCCCCTTTTCACCTCTAGACCTGATATAACCAATTAACCATAACCGAACTGGACATTTTTCCTGGGTACAGAAATAATTAAGACCCCAATTTGTTCTCTTATTCTGTCTACTCTATTACTGAGGTACTGTACGAGTTGAGATGCTCAAGTTAAATTAAACTTTCTATTTTTACCATAAAAAGACTTTAATTTCAAGAGAGCACATTTTGAGAAATCTCTTGTTCATCAAGAAGAGTAATACAACTCACATTAGGATTCTCCTTGAGCATTTGCTTCCTGCTAATCTCCATAGATAGGCCGAGTATGTACTCTCTGCAGACCTTAATCATCTGTCTGGCCTCGTCCTCTTCAGCGGCATTATCGACGCCCAGCAAAGGTATCATCAAGAGGACACTCCTAAAGACATTGACAGCGTCTGAGAACTTGCCCCTAGTGGTGAGCTGATAGCCGGACTGGAGGTGTCCAACGAGGAGGTTTAGTGTGAGGGAGTTCTTTGGTTGGTAGACGTTGCCCAGTTTACTCGAGACTGGACAAATCAACGACGGCAAGAGACTTCCAGTGGACGTGGGCAGCGAGACGAAGCTGGCTGAGTAGAGTGACAAGAAGATGGATTTATAGGGACTGGATGGAGAGAAGTTGGAGATGCCGAGTTGGTCGTTGAGGAGGCGCATGGCTAACTTGAAGTTTCCTGACGCCACTTGGTCACCGATGAGGTGGCTGTTTTCTGAGAGGATCTCTTCAATATTCGGGCCTGGCTTTGGAGTGATGAATTCCTCTGAGGTGTTGACCTCTTCGTGTTTATCATCCAGCGCCACTTTGACCATGTCAGCAGACAGGTCTAGGTCTTCATTCAGGTCCCAGCCGGCTAAAAGAGATGGTAGTTGATAGTTAGAAAGTTGCCATTCAAAAGAAAAAGTGGAATTATTCTTTCCGTTTTCATTAAATACTTTAAATCTGCTCACTATTATCTCAAGATTTAGTTTGTTTGACCAACAGCGTATATAGAGAATGCATTAAAATTAATTAATAATTGTTCCTTTGCCTAGAGGTTTACGCTCTGAGCTTCAAAGAGAATTTAGAAGTCTTGGAAATAATACTGTTAACATTTTTTTCTTCATTAACGTACTTAGAAAGCATGTTCTAATAAGGTACTCATTATAATTCTTGAAATGTCCCGATTTTCAAATTTCAAGGTCCCATTTGTGTTGCTCAACTACACGTTTGAAAAATGAAAAGAAAACTCATCAAAGATGGAATCATTGGTGTGATTCACTGGAGAGAGACTCCCAAACAAACAAAATTGGTTACAAGAATCTTGAATATCTCAAGGGCCTGTTCACAAGAAAGATAATCATAAGAAGGTAGGTAGAAGTTTAAAGACCCCTTCTCTCGGATAACATGAGTCAGACGGGGAAGAGGAGAGGTTTGAGGAAAGAATTGAAGAAGGATTATCGATTTTTTAAAATAGCAAAATTGATTTAAACCTGTTTTTAACTCAAAATAAGAAAAGAGCATGCATCTTAACTATATGGATCGAATAAGAAAAAAATTCTCTTTAATTTTATACTTTCTTCAAGAAAAATATTGTTTTCAATATATGATAATTTTTATTTGAAAGTGTTGTCCCTACTTATAAGTAGTAAGATTAGTTTTACAACCCTTGAAAACCGAGGAGTCATTTCCCAAAGTTTAGTCTGGAGGAGGACTATTCGTGTCAAATTAACACCTTAAAATCACCGAAAAGTAAAAGAAAAAACACTTTCTAGGCTTAAATCCAGACAGATTTTTATGACCAGCTTGATGGAAGTAACAAAATCATAATATGCTTTTTTGGTGCCAAATTTATGATTTAAGAAAAATGTTTTATGCAAAATATAAGCACTGCTTTCGGAGTACTTCATACAGTTCCATGATCTATCAATTATGCTGAATACGAATTTGACGATAAAATTTTAAAACGTGATGCATATAGCGAATTTATAAGCACTACTCATAAGTAGAGTTAAGTGAATAGAATAAATTATCTGATTAACCAATTGAGTATTATGTTTAGAGAGTAACAAAAATAGTTCATGATTTTGAGGAGAAAAGCAATAACAGTAAACAAGCTTTATTTTCGCCGGTTCTCATCAGACTCTTACATCGGCTGTCATTACAGTTTTTCTAGTTTGTACTATTAAACCAATTGCAGTGTGTCATAACGGAACGAGCTTGTTCCCGTCAGCGTGCCTTTTTTCAGAGTGCACTTTTCGCCTTTTGTGAGTTTAGGGCCTTAATTTATGCACAGCGTAATTAATTGTTCTATGAGTAGTGCTAATACATTCGCTATATCCAACAGTTCAAGAGATTTATATCATAAAAATCGTATTCAGCATAATTGATAGAACTGTATGATCTAGAGACATTTTTTTCAGAAAGCAGTGCTCTAGCGATCATTGAATCGGCTAATTAGTTTTTCCCCAAAATTTTAAATACAGATGTCCTAATTGCATTTTACAGCGATTTTCTTCTAATATTATTCTCTTTTTATCGCCCCAATTTCGGTACTTTTTCTATTTATGAATCTCACCACCTCATTAACCTCGTGGTGAATTTGAAAAACAAATGATAGAGAAGATAAAAATAGGGTATGGATACAAACTCTGTTATTTTTCAAGCGTTTAGAGATTATTTTCTTGGGGAAAATATAATAATACACCCAACTCACCTCCTCCGGCGTCCAAATTTTCATTGAGATCAAATTCATCCTCGTTACTCACACGGCCGGTGGGTTCAGTGAAAATTTCGCCCTCTTCCTCCCATGCAGCGTCAGCTTCCTTCGTTGTCGTCTTGACAACACTGGGGACATTCTTCATAGTTAGAGAGGACTCGAAAAAGTCCTTATCCACTGGCAGGCAAGGCCAATTGGAGTGAGTGCACTCATTGGAGACGACCGGTAGGCAGGGCAGTATGAGCCTGCCAGATGGACTCGGCTCCGGCACTACACCACCATCGGTCAGCTCTTCCCTCAACTTTTCTGCAACATCGACAAGACCATGACTGACAGCGGTTAGATAGCCCAAGGGGGTTTGATTTGTAGCCGTGAGCACCTTGATGCGCTCTTCAACATCCCCGACGAGAAGGGCCGTCTGGAATTGGGCAGAGTGGTCCTTTCTAACCTCAGCGATGCGAATCATCTTCTTGAGCTTATCAAAGCTACCTGTGATTAGGTAGAAGAAGGCGATTCTATCGAAATCCTTGAGGCGTTGATAGGCCAGTTCAGCGATGGAGTAGTTGCCTTGCTTCATTGCCGGTTGCACGAGTCTCTCCCAGAAGAACTTGTTGTCCAGCATCTTGGCCGCCTCCACGGCAATGTCCAGCTGGCCGCATTCAATCGCAAGGTCGAATCGCGTCTTGGGGTCCTTGACAAAGTGGAGAGCAATCTCTGGGTAGCCCTTCTTCTCCAAGTAGCTAATGATTGCTTGTCCGACTAGTTGGGAGTTCTTGATCATCATTAACACTTCGTCGAATCTCTTCTTGACAACAGCCAACTTGAAGCGGTACTCGGTGGTGTCCACTTGCATCATCAAGGACTGACAGAGTCGATCCAGACAATACAAAGAATCGTTGTGAATCTTTGTTAGATAAACCGGTGTCTCTAGAGTTCTCACGATACCGGAATCACCGTTGAAGAGACAATATTTTATGTGGTTTGGTGTCGTGTAGACAAAGACTTCATTCCTATCCCAGACACCGCTCTTAATTCGCACTGTCTCATGGATATAGGCGATAACATTCAAGTCCTTATCGAGAATGTAGAGGTTCAACTTGGACATTAAGGCCAGATGAAGGTTGTCATCAGACCAGGCGATTCTCTTAATTCCTTTTGTGGACGAGCATTTTGCAATTTGACGATTACTTGTAACGTCGAAGAGGACAATATTGGTCGGGGTAGACGATTCCTTGAGGAGGATTTGACCGACACTTCCACCAGGGAAGATGCTTTCGACTGGATTTGGTAATTCGATCCTCTTGACCCTTTCATTGGCCAAGTTTCTAATGCTCAGGGTCTTGTTGGACTCAAAGACAACGAATTTAGACCTTCCTATCCACAAGGCGTCTATGCAGGGAGACGTTCCACCAACAGAACACGACTTTGATTCGGCGTCAGCATTCTATAAATAGAATAAAACAGATGGCCATATAAATTTGATCATTGCATTACTTACATTGGGAACTTTCAAGAGTTCATAGATGAAATCAGTCTTTGACGAGTTGTGAGCAGATATGGCAAGGACCATATTCTCTGTGGGATTGTATCTCAGTGATGACACTTTTGACATTTCCCTAGGAAGATGACGTAAATATCTGGAAAATTCAATTTATTTCAATGATAAACTCACTTTCCAAAGGTTAGAAGGGCGACATCCTTGGATGTTTCAAAGTTTATCTTTCTCAACTGATTGCCCTTAACATAATGCATAATGTTTCTGTGGACCACGTGAGCTGGTCTTTCACGCTCAAGTTTAAATACAACCTTGAAATATATAATTTTAAATTAGAAAAATATTTTTAAATAATCAATTTCCACTCACAATTCCAGTGTCGTGAGCGGCACCAAACAGGTTCAGAGTCGGATGAACAGCAACAATCCAAAATCGGTCAGAGTCCCGTCTAAACGTAGCTGTGCATGTTTTCTTAGCGAGGTCCCAAACCTTGATAGAACGATCCTCGGAAATAGACAAGAGAAGATCCTTTCTCGGATGGAAAATGACGCAATTGATATTCGACAAGTGACCTCTAAGAGTTTCCAACTCCCAAGCCTTTGATTCGCTAAGACGCCATATTTTTATGTACCGATCATCGCCGCAAGAAACCAACAACGGCATTTTATGATGAAATTGTACCCAGTTAACTCCACGATCATGGCCGTCAAGAACGTGCTTCACCACAGCGTCAGAGGAGCCAAATAGTTCTGTAGAGGAGACACCGTTTACGAATGAAATTGAGGAAACTCCAGCACCGTGCATTGTTGAGCGTCCCTCGTTGTGTCGTGGATTAAAGTTCTTCTTCCTCAGGCCACTAATGTCCCAGACGCGGACAGTTTGATCTAGAGATGCTGAGGCTACAAGATCTTCCGTTGGATGAAACTGAGCGCACATGACGTAATGCGTGTGGCCAGTAAGAATTGAGAGAATCGTACGAGATTGCCAATTCCAGATTCTAATAGTCTGATCGTCAGAAGCGGAGAGAATCCATGGACTCTCGTGGTGGAAGAACGTCGTTCTTATGTAGTCAATGTGCCCGGTCAAGTGGAAGAGACACTTTTTCTGTTTATAATTCCACACTCGAATTTTAAAGTCATCTCCGCCAGATACGAATAGGGGCTGATCACGATGAAAGTCTAGACCGCGGACTGGGCCTTCGTGCTCTTCAAATTTGTCTATTAAAGTACAAGAACGATAATCCCATAATTGGATGACTCCGGAATGAAGACTGGTCAGGACCCATGATCTTTTGGGATGGAAACTAATTCCTTTAATTTAAGTTAAAAAGTATAATTTACCCTTGGATCGAGCGCTTTTTGTCTCAAATTTTTGAAGATACGTCATCGATAGTTGCTTTTGCCAACTGGAAGGGTTTGAATCGTTATATTTATATTTGTTACTTTTAACAACAATATATAGAAATGTTTTTTTTGTTTGTTTAATTACAGAAATAATTTTATAAATTAGAATTGTTTAGAGCTGCATATTTAAGAAAATATTTTGAGCCTTCTCTTAATTGATGAATTGGATTTACTTTACTTAGAATAAAGCATCAATTTATTGATGGTCAATCTCTTCACATAAAATATATTATTTTACAGGTAGCAATTAGCTTCTATTAGAAATTTAACTTATATTGAATTATTTGGTTGATGACTGATGTGCTCGATCTAAAAAATGTAAGGCTTGTTGAATGATTCCTTGTTGAATAGGAAATTAAATTTAATCATCCCTCAGATTCAATTAATTTTACTAATTAAGTAATACACACATTGTGATCGGTCATCAATTCCTCCCCATATTATTCAATTTGCAAAGAAAAACCAATCTACACTAACAATCCTTGCGAGATTCAACCTGCCTTCACCCAGGCTGAATCAGCAGAAAATGATACACACTGTGATCTTTAAACCCCTAATTCTCACAGTTGGTTGAATACGCAGTCTATCTTCAGCGGTCCAAACATGCCATACGATTTAGCTCATTTTTAATCTATAAATATGCTAAGTTTTGGTACCAAATAAAATAATTATCGTATAAATTGGTGCCATGTTTGGTCGCCCTGCCTAGGGTGTAATGATTTTTTAGCAAAGCCACCTTGTTTTATTAGCGAGAAATTAAATTTCTCCGATATCATCATGCTTAAAAGAAAATCCGAAGCAATTATCAAAGGTATAACAAAGTTACTTTATAATATCCGGCTCAGCGACGCACCATATTCATTTATTTTTTCATTTATTAATCATATTACTCCTGTCAATAATAGTAGTAACATCAGTTGTCAAATTTGTTCCCATTTCACATTATCAAAACGAATTTAAAAATTACTCTTCTTAAAAAAAATTCACATGTACTTTAAAAAGATCCACATTTATTCACTTGCATAGTTATCAAAGTTTAATTTAGATATCACACCTGTAACCATCAACAAAAACTCATTATTTAGAAAGATAAAGACTAGATTCAAAATTCTAGATCGATCCTATGTGGTGAATAAAATTTAATTTAAAATAAGATTTCAACTTTCTAATCATTAAAATAAATTAATTTGAAATCAATCTTAGAAAAAACCGAAATAGTAAACTCCTATAAGTAGATGATTAAGCAAATTTTTATGATTCATTTCTCTTCTCCTACATTTTGCTGCTGAAGATGAGACCACTTAAAACTAAATACTCTAAGACCTAATTAACTGTCTAAAAAATTTGGTTTTGAGAGAAAATTTTCAAGGAGCTACTTAGATCATCATCTTTCGGAAACATCTTTACTGTTAGGATTATGAGAATTGAAAGCAACGATCAGCTTACGGAAATAAATTATTTTCTTCTCAAAATCGGTTTCCTCTTCAATATCACTTAAAATCGCGATCGACGACCATGATAAATTCATTCTTGATGACTATTACGACGTTCTACGTAACATCAAATCCAAGAAAAGGATTTCCTCCTCTCGTTACCAGACGAATTTCATGTTTCAATATTGGATTACATAAATTCATTGTTTGTCACATCACATATCCCAAAAAGATGGTTGAAAATCAAGATAACTCCAATTCCAAAGGTGGATAATCCATCAAGTGTAAAGGACATCTGACCAATCTCAAACCTCCCAGTATTCATGGTGATAATAGATGCGTTATTGAAAAGGGAGATATTGAAACACATTAACTTTCATGAAATAGATCCAAGTCAACATGGTTTTCTCGCCTCAAGAAACATCTCAACAAAAATAGCCTCATTCATTGATTTAGCCAAAGAAGCTTTATCTCTACTGTGATATATCGAAAGCACTCGGCAAACTGCCATTTGATGTCATTAATAGGGAATTATTGAAGACATCTCTTCCTAAGGCCTCAATCAACATGATACTCAACTTCCTTACAGAGAGAAGTCAGTATGTTAACATCGATGGTGTGTACTCAAATGAAATAGTGATTAAATCTGGTGTTCCTCAAGGATCATGTATTGGTCGGGTATGGTCACAATACGAGAAACAAGTTCAAACACAGCTTTCTCAGGGCAAACCTTAATTTGCTGCAAGGCTTCTCTACAAAGATCAGAAGTCTCTCGATGCTAAAGACCAAAGGTATCTGCAAACATTTGTGGAATTTCAGCAACAAAAACTCGCTATTCAAAGAACATAAACTATACATTTGACTCTTGAACCCAATTTCACACGATCTTCCACGACTAAAGCTATGTTGATCGGGGATCTAACTATGTTATATTTATCACCTTTATTCTGTAGAACAGAATCCATAATCCTCAGTCCACTGAAGTGATATTGACCTGTACTCCTCCTTTTCGACATTGATCTCATATTGGATAAAATTATCTCCTCTCTATTGGAAGAAAACTGGAGCCGGATCTTCAATTGGCAATTGATTCAGGAAATAAATGGGCCTCTTTTTGTTCTGGTTTCCTGATCTTTTGTCAAACGTATTCCTTTGGCACCAGGAATACTCTTAATGTTCATATTTATGTGAAGTTTGTAAGGTAGAAAATGAGAGCGTCCTTCGTTTGTTTAAGTGCATTTTTATCGAAACCGTCGTTGGAGTAGATAAATAGATTGCTTTAGAATTCGTTGGAGGCGTATGGGAATTCATGAGGTTGGATTGCTGACTAATGATAGCTGGAGTCGGGCTAAAGATATTTATTGCATATATGTTGTTGTCAAAGTGTTTAATTTGGTTATCATAAATATTAACCGTACAACAACAGGTATAAGTCAACTCCAAGATAAATAAAGTCAACACTGACTTGTATTTTCTACGTAAATGCTGTACTTCTTTTTCTCTCAGATTGGAGATTCACAAGTGGAAGACTTCTGGCCTTCTATGCTCGATCTCAAAGGCGCAATCCAAGAAGCCTGGCATCGATCCCCGACTTCGCCTGTCCTACGAATCGTAATGAGCGGACTCCATCCCTCATGGGCCTGAATTATCAAGACAATTCCTCCTATGTTGTGTTGCCCAACGAACATGACACTAGGAATGTCGAGTATGAGAACCATATCCCGTTATCTTTGTACCAACAATTGAATAGATTTTATAAACTCTCGCGATTTTATCGATTTCTTCAAAATTAGGTCTAAAACGGACCATTTTAAATACGTCTTGTACCCTCCCTCTATTTAATATCCCAAGGTTAGGGAACCTTGTAAAATTACGCGATAATAGCTATTTTGACAGCTTATGTTAACACATAACCTTCTAGCTTTTCCTAAAATAAGGGAAATATTTTGATCGCGAAGAGATGGTTAGAAATTCTTTGTGAGAAATGACTAAACATTGCAAGCTAATCTTTCCAACCAAGCAAGTACTTTTCTTATCAAATTTTTATAAATAACATTGGATAAAATCAAACTGAAATTTTATTCCATTAAATAACTTTTAATTAAACTTTATCAAGAGTCTTTTAATCTCTTCATTTTCCTGCCTAAGAGATTTTATATCAGCGTCATACTTTGATCGCATTCTTAGGTTCTTGTCGAACTTTTGTACCAATACCGATAGGCTTTTGCAAATCTCCTGTTGCTCGCCAACAAAGAGTATTTCGTTAATCTTTTCAAAGAACTCCTTATTCAATCTCAATTCATTGTCATTCTCTTTGAATTTTTCACTCTGTTTCTTCTTGCTACCCTCCAAATGGGCCAATAGAATGTTTTGATCTGTACATGCGACCCTTAGATTATACGTGTTAATCAAATCTTTGAGATTCTCTGTCGTTTCAATTCCTATTGTCTACATTTTAATTGAAGAGAGCCCACTTTAAATATCAAGTCAAGCAAAACAAGTCTTTCATCTTCCTTGTTTAGAAATTTGATTTCCTCCAATACCTTTGTATCCAATAGGAAACTCTAGAAAGGGGCAGAGAGATTATTGACCAATGCAAACTTACTCCATCTTCGATAATCTTCACCATGAAATGATTCATACCCTTTAGAGAAATATCAGTGAGAGAATTTGTAGTTTTTCTTTGAATGAATTAAAATTCAGACGTACATTTTAGATTCCGAGGCCAAATTCAAGAGATTATACAACATGTATAATGAAAGAGATGTATTCTCTTTACTATAATCTCTCAGAACTCTAGAAGAAAAGATTAAAAACATTGAATAAATTACAAGTTGGGCACATTCCAGGCTACTCCGAGGATTTCAGTGTAGATAATCTTTAAAGCATTTAAGAGGTCATTCGCAATTTTGAAACATTCAATCTTATTTTGATTCGAGATTTCATTAAACGTTTTCTCCTCCACTCTTCTTAATTTTCTAAAGGTTTTCATAGTTTTTCAAAAGTTACTTTATTCTTTGCTTCAATTTCTCATGGAAATCCATCCGATTTTTTAATTCTTCAAATAGTGAATCGTTTTCAATTCTAGAAGAATTGTAAACTGTATTAGCCTAATTAGAGACGAAAAAGAGGTATAAGTGAGAAACTTTTATTATAAGATAGACCTTGAAGTTCTGTTTAGAAAGATCTAATTCGTTGAAAAAAAAATATTTATTTTCGGTTTTGATTTTTGCTATTTTAACGTTACAAAACGACTACTCGTAAGTATATATTACGTAAGTTTTTCAATTAAAAAGAAAGAAAATTATTACCTCAAGTTATTAATAAATGCAGAGTTCTCTTGTCTAAGGTTGTTGATTTTATCTTGATACTGAGTCAGTTTCCTCTTTTGATCAGACTTTAAAATGAGATTTTCCTCTTCACGTCTCTTAAGGAGGATGAAATTGTATTCCAACTTTTCAACATTTAATTGGAAAATTGCTTTCAAATTCTGTAGTTGTATCTCGAGATTTTGTATCTCAGAGTCATACTTAATCTTGATATTACTCAATTCGTCATTAAACTTCATTCTAATGGTGTTTAATTCTTGATCGAAATAATTAACGGTGCTCTCCCTCATCTCTAGGTGGTGGTTCTCCCGATTTCTCATTTCAAACAAGACCTTATTCCATTCTTTATCTTGCTGTTCAAAGATTATGCTCTGCTCTTTCTCAAATGTACTTTCAATTTGATTAATTTCACTTTGGCGGGCTTTTCGAAACATTGCAATTTGATGCTCAATCCGTTCGCAGATTATATTTATCTCTCTAGATCTATTATCAAGATTTGAGATATAAGTATCCTCGTTTATCTTGAGATCATTCTTTATGAGAGATAGTATGTCATCTTGCATTTGAGAGACAGATTTGCATTTTTCCATTTGTTGATCGAGATAAATCTGAAGGACTGTAGCGCATTTGCGATCAAGGATTCTCTGAGAGTATTCCTTTATTTCAATGTCAAGAGAATTAATTTCATTTTCCAGCTGCGCTGTCTGTTCTAGTCTCTCTCTATCATGCGCTTCATCAGCCTCCCTTTCAAGTGTAAATGTGGCATCTGATGCGAGAAAAATATTAGTTAAAAATTCTTTATTCAGGGTATCAATCTCTTGAAGATTCCCTCTTGATGCACTAATTTGACGCTCAACAGCATTAATATTAGATTTTTCTTCCAAACTAGGTGTTTCTATTTTTTTCCTACATGGTTAGATATTTTTTAAATACAATTGTAAATCGAAAATCTTTTTGATTTTATCTCTTCTCTTTTCCAAGCGGACATCTCTATCTTCAATATCCCAGATGGAGATGCAATTTTCAGTGTCATAACCATTCATAATTCAAACTCAAAATAGTGCGCAATTTTGTCAAGTAAATAAATTAATACTCACAATTGTAAAATGGTTTTAATAATTTAGTAAATTTTTTCAAAAATATCCGCCATTAGGATTTATACTTTTACCCAAACACTTATGTAATAGATAGAATTGAGCAAAGAAGAAAATTTATAAACATGAAATACGACGCAGTCAGACATTTTGGCTCATACAGACCCGACAAAGAAGTATTCAAAAAGATATTCTCTTATTCCGATACAACCCTATACATTGGCCTAGGTGGTTCTTCCATCATCGACAAAGCCCTCGAAGATTTATTATCCACCTATGAGGATAAGAATATTCAGATTTTCGCCAAAAGAAATGACATAAAAAGTAAATTCACCCACTTTTCACACGTTTTTCTAGACTACGCTATTGTGGAATTTAAGTCGAAAGAGGACGCAAAGAAGGCTCGCAGCCTCCTCCTCTCCAACGGATACTTTGTAAAGCTAGCTTATGGCAAGGAGAAGGACGAGACGAATCTATTTGTTAAGAATCTACCCGCGAACAAATCCCAAGAAGAGACAAGAGAAATCTTTAACGATATCCTCCGAGCCCTAGACCTCCCAGTTGATAAGCTGGTCTCGTTGAAGTTCCTCAAGAAATTCTCCGATGACGCCCAGCCCTCTTGTATGATCCGCTTCAAGGATGCGGAGACGTCCAAGTTGATTCTAGAGCACTTGGGTCAACATAACGAATACAACCTCGAATGCAGATATGCTGACAAAGCAATCTATAATCCCTCCTTTAATCAGCCTTACAATTATCAGAACTCTCTGTACAGAAATCCTAGGAAGAGCAACTTCATGTTTCCCACGCAAAACTTTTCAAGGCTTGTCAGTCCACACGCGTACTCGCAATATAATTCCTTGAATCAAATACAGAATCTCGCCCTACAATACGCCAACAATTCACGATTCTACTCATCGATTCCCTATCAAATGCCTCAAAGTTTGTTATCAAGCCTCTAATATTACTATTGAAATTGTATTCATTCATCTTAATTTAGATCCCAATACAGCATACGGCCTATTTCAACCGTTTCAGATGAATAATTCACTCGTACCCGGTCCACTGCTCAACGCTATGAATTCGTACATACAACCTCAGAGAATTGCTAATCTCAATCAAAGCTACGAATCTACTGACAGTAATAATGTAAGAAGATTTGTACCCTCTTTTACTATGATAGAGGATAACTTTTACTCTTTTCTCATTAGCCCTCATCCCCGATTAATAAGTCGCCTAGTGCAATTGAGAAGCTGTCGAATTCTGACGCCAACGATAGCAAGTTGAAGGGAAACACGTTGCACAATAGTAAATCCTTTAGCAGTTGCTCTGGCGGCAACAAATACGACAGAAAAGGTTTGTTAAAATAGCCTCGGAGCTTCTTCTTCTTTAAACTTTTGATCGTCCCTCTCTTTTGCAGAAGTTAACGGTTACAATAATAAGCCAGTCAATCGCTTCAACGGGCCGAACACTGTCCCTTATCAATATCACAGGGTTGACGGGACAAATGGCCAGAGTGCAACAATTGGCAGCAATGTTTATGCCTCGCAACCTTCTCCATATCCCACGAACCAGGCGGTACAATCGAACCATCATCTCCCCACCAATCAATACCATCCAGCTGCGGTAATCAATGCCCCTTATCAAATTAACGGATTCCCAGTTCTTTTACCACAATTCCCGGTGATGTTCAATCCGAATAGTCGAATCCGTGTGCCAGTCTCTAATGGACAAATCAATCCCAATCAGAATCATAACTATTTCTATCAGAATCTCATTAACGCCACTGCTGGCCAACAAATCAATCCACATGCTGGGCAAATGAACAACAAAATGTTCTACATTTCCATGGAAAATGGTAATTCCATGGCTGCAAACAGCAGCGGTCTCTCTGACGTCTCACAGAATGACATGTCGATGAACTTTCAGAGTCAACTGATGAACGGAGTGAACGGTGTAGCCAATGGCACTTCGGTTGCGGCAGCCGTTCAGAATAATGTACCCCATCATCCGAATGGTTATCCCAGTGCACCCGTTATATTCCCGACAGGTGGAGATCCGAATAACCCTCAGAATCTCTATTGCATTATGCCAAACTACTCACAGACACCAAATAACGCCATTTACGACCAGGTCAACGCACTGCATAGTCAACTGGCGACAATGAACATTAATGGAATTCCACAAAGTCATCCCAGCTTTCATCCGCCCCCTGCCCCTCCGTCGCACCATCCCCAACAGGCGACAACCTTTCAACAAGCCTACCTCAGCAATGGCACCCCTACTAATGGCAGCAATGGCCAGAGTATCGACCAGCAACAGCCGAAAAAGTCCACCTATGTACCATCACATAAGAAGAACCTGCAAAACAATCACAACATGAATGGCTCAGTGGTCGACCTGAAGAATTGCGAAGAGTCCCTCGCTGCTACTGTTGTAAAGAATTCTGAATGAGACTATCCTTCTGTACTCGTATTTTTTATTATTATTTCTCGCATTTATTTATACTCTAGATTTGTAAGAGATCTTTTTTTTATTACCAACACCCCTCCCCCACATCTCCCTAGCCCTCATTTCCCGAGTTCAATCAAAGTGCGCTATTCAACTCCCTTTCAATACATGTATTGATAAACCATTATTAAAACGCCAACTATGATTTCCTCATCATTGTCTACAAAAGCGGCCGAGTACCTTCTTCTTCAGCATATATCTAGATGATTATTTCTGCGTGGAGTCACAGCTTGGGGAGAGGAGTGAATGAGCGGTTCCACAATTCCTCATCTCTTCACCCTTCACGAATCTCTACAACCGTCTACACAAACATAGTCCTGAATCAAGATGTGATAAAAAGCTACTAGATTATAAATTTAAAGTTATGAAGAATTGTGAAGAATAAACATTTATCATAAAAACGTATTCTCATTCATTTGCCGTTGAGGAACATTTTTCTGAACTCGTCGTTGGACTTGGGAGCATCTGTGGGCGCACTTTTGGCATCGCTGCTTTGTGAACTAGGTTTCGATATTGTGTTCTTATTCAATGCCCGTGGGAGTAGGAGAATCGTCTTTTTGGCAGATGCGCCCAAAAGGGGTCTAGAATTGATTCAAGGTTTTATTTAAATGTTTCGGTAGGGTTTAGAATCAACAGTTGGTAACAGGCCTGATCTAATCAGAATAGATACTCAAAAACGATCCTTTCAACTCCTTGATCCATTAAAGAAGAAAGAAATTCCCAATTGGTGTCAAACATACAAAATACTGTTTGATACTCGCCTAATTGAACTGTGCAAGTTTTTATGTAATTTACGTAAACATGAAATTTACGGCATAAAAATTATCCTTCAATCAAAATAAATCCCGCTCAGATCTGATTAAGTTAATGGAAATGATGACAGATGTTCTGCTTTTTTTGTAGAAACTTCTCAGTTTTAATCTTTATCTGTATTTTGTCCCCAGATAACTGTTTCAAAAAACTGATTTCTTTTCTCAGAACCTTCTTCAGACTGTCAAGAGGAGGAAATTTCTCATTCAGGGTTTTTTTCAAAATTTAACCTTACAACATTTCAGGACTAAATGAAAGATCTAGATCATGCAGTTCGAGTATTCTTGTCGAGTATTCTGAACGCGAATAATATTATAAACATTTTCTGAGTTAACGGTATTTGCCGCCGGCCTTAGCACTACTCATAAGTAGAAAACGCATTTTTATTGAATTAAGTAACGAAGATCCACTCTAGCACCTGAGTCTTTTCATGGGAAGGGTTTTCAATTAGCTCTTTAAGCAAAATTTAACTGGCAGATGACTCATCTACTCAATTTCATTTAAAACTACTAATAAGTAGTGCTGAGGCCGGCGGCAGATTGTATTCGAATTCGCATTCAGAATACTCGACAAGTCCTGAAACTGATCTAGAGAAACTTTTTTTCATTTAGAACTGGTCTAATGTTTAATATTTCACATTTCATATTGATTCGGCCATCACTACATCTACACCTTTGCACCAATTGTGTACATTTGAATAATCAAAGGACTGTCGTGTATTTAATTTTTGTAAATTAAAAAAAGTGCATACTTACACTTCATGTTTCTCGAATTTCCGGCCCTTCTTCGGTGGATTGCTAATGGATACACAAATGTGATGGCCCTCGATTTCCTTGTTATCAGAGAACTTGAGAGCCTTTGAAGCGGTGTCTTCATCCTTAAATTCCACGTAGGCGAGACCCTTGGAGAATCCATTCTTCAATGTCACTAGGCGTAAACTCTGGAAGCCTTCAATCTAGATGAAAATAACAATTTCTCAATAGAAATGGCTCCTACATTTTCACTCCTTTCTGGACCAATAAGAAGAAAGAGGTCTCTCATTGGTCACTGAAGGTAACTATATCATGGATTTACAAAAAGAATCTGGTAATTTTTCCAACTCTGAAGATATCCAAGTTTACTCAAAATGAAGGTTGAGAAAATATTTCTTAAATTCATTCATATAAAATGGTTACTTAAAAAAATGATTAAAATTTAATTTTCAGTTAAACCGTAAGCAAAGTTTTTTAAATTTCAAATTCATTCAGGCCTCAGAAATATTTTCAATGATGATATTTATCCCTCCTAGGCCCAAGCATAGAACAACATAGATCTTTAACATTTTTCAAAAAAGATCTTCTTAAATCTTACAAAGGAAAAAATTGAACAATTTCGAGTGTGAATTAGAAAAGTTAAAGCAGTTTCTAGATTTAATAGAATTCAAAATTCATAGAAAAAATATCAAATTAGTTTAGCGCGCAAATTTCAAAAAGCTATATTTTTGGAACCTAATATTATTGAGGTGCGAAAGGGATTTCATTCGAAAGCCTAACATTTCCTTAGTTAGTTGCTGGTAGTTTGAATTCTCTTATCA
>JJOG01001847.1:0-17551 GCA_000715275.1 Gyrodactylus salaris
TAATAAACGAATAGGTGTAACCTAGGAGATCATAAGAATCGAAAGAAAATATTTAATCTTAAACAAACATTAACTAGGGTGGTTTTCCACCCGACTTCTGGACGAAGGGTTAAAATATATATTTGAACTCAAAGGATTGAGATGCTTCGAAAATAATCACTAGTGGATCAACACAGAGAAACAGCTAAACACCAATGTAATAATTCTAAAAGTTTGACTCAACTATCAATATCGGATTTTTTTAGTGTTTTTTATTGGCTATGAATTATTTTTCAAAGCATATTTTTGTGCATATTTGTATATTTTGAGTGTCTTTCATATGTGCATAGGTAAATTTTAGTCAATTTCCAAAATATCATATTTTTGCAGACAATTTGCATAATATTTTCTGACATGATTTGCAAATTTAGCGATTTTTTCATTTGTTAACACATTCTTTGACTCATTGGCTATTCTCTCTATCCTCTGCATACGGAACTCTGCCATTGATAAACCTCGGTCTTGTCTCCTATATACTGGAATTTCGTGCATTTCCATTCTCAGTAAGCATTTAACCTTTTCTTCAAATATGCTCCAAGCTTTTTCAATCGGATTAAGCATATATGAGTAAGGACCATGCGTTAATATTTTGACATCAGGTCCTTCTTGGCCCTCTATTATGTTGGGTGGCCTCGCATTGTCACAAACTATAGTGATTGGCATCAATCCCTTATCTCAACTCATATTTATGAGATCAGATATCCATTCATTGAAATTATCCATCTTGAATGCTCCTCTTTTTGTCCTGAAATCAACAAGTATATGCGACGACATGGCTCCAATACAATGCAAATTAGATCCTTTCGATGTTGGGTCGATAACAGCTGATCTCGTACCAATTTTTGAGCGACCAATTTTTCTTTTTGTGAATAGGTTAAAATTTGTCTCATCAACCCAAATGATTGTTCTATTCTGAGATTCATGTTGCAATAACTGTTCCACATAAATAAATCGGAGTTCCTTGTTTTTCACACTGTTCATCTCATTTGGAATAGGTCGAATTATTTTTAGAGCGAATAGTTAACTATCCAACCAATTTTTCACAGTTGAAATTGAAACTTTTATTTCAAAATATTGTTCCAGATATTCAGTACATTCTTTCAATGTGATTGATGGTGTTTCTTCAACTTTTACGATAAGCGAGTTGAGAGCAATATCAGATTTTTTGGAACCTCTAGCCCCACCCCTAGGAAGAGGATCAGCTCTCTTTGAACGAATCCAGTTGTAAGCGGTTGAATAAGATATATCCATGTCGCGAATGAAACTATTCCAATCCTCATAGAGTTCTAATACTCTTCGTCTCACATTTGAATCGTGCTTTTTTCTATACACTTGCATGTTTAACAGATGAAATCGAATGTAAATTTACTCTCAATAAGAATGTATATATATCCCTTTTTCAGTCAAATTTGGAAGAAGTGAAATTCAAAATGGAAGAAACGAAATCCAATTAAGAAAAAGTGTAATTCAAAAAAAGTGTATTTTTTTACTATTCCTTAATGAATTTCGGAACTTTTTAAATTGCTTTCGTTTTTTCCATTTTGAATTTCACTTCTTTCAAATTGGACTGTAAAAGGTATAGACGAATGAAACCAGCGTGAATTTGGGTTTAGTATCACAAATTTTTATTCTAGTTATTTCAGTTTAATACCTAGATGACAAATCTTTCACTCCTGAAAATCTGAAGCAAAATATATTTCTCAATCAAAAGGCATATGTTTAAATTAAGTATTTTCTCTAATGAGAACTATTTATTGCCTTTTTTAAGATTGTTCGTCTCTTTTCAACTTTAATTAATCAAAGTACGATAAATTTATTTTGAGATAAGATTACCCTATTTCTAGTGTTTTCAAATTTAAAATGAAATTAATAAAAATATTTTAGAATAATTATTTGAATCAATCATTATTTACATTTTAGTTGAATTGGAAAAGGATTTGCAAAGAGCATTAGTCGACTGTAACCTACAAAGTAGCGACAAGTCAATATTTCAAAAAGCAACGCTAATGCGTGAAGTCTTTCGTCCACTCCTCTTGAGTTCAATGCCAAATTGAGTACAGAAGGATAGTGTTAAGCATTCCATGAATATTATAATCACCATCCATGTTATATTCCCACTATATTTAAAGCTCAATATTTCCAAATTTAAAACATAAAGTTATCTTTCATATTTAAAAAAGGTATCTATTATTTTTGTTATCGAAATATCCCATGTTGATTTTTATCTTTAATTATTCATAATCAAATTAAGGCTGTGTGGAAATAATGAGAAGAAATTTATCACTTAAAAGTGGTAGTGGTAAAGACAATAGATTATCATTGAAAACTATCGCTCATCTACTTAAAAATAAACTCATTTGAGTTGAAAAGACCTCAAGATGTATTGATGATAAATATTATATTTGTATTTAATACCATTTATTCGATGAATATAAAATTTATTCTATTCTTTCTTACTTTTGAAGATAATTACTAATAATTCATTAGTAGTCAAATTAAATTAGCTTTTAACAGTTTAAAGTTTTTAAATTCAAAATTGCAACAAATTCAAATAAAAAAAACAATTATTATATGAATTTTGAGAGATTGTTTTAAATTTATCTCTAAAATCTTTGCGTTCAAATCAAATAAATCAAATCGGTTAACGAAGATTAAATATTCCTCTTGTCTTACTTATTGACAATCCCTTTCAATATGTGATAATCGAATATAGTTGAGTCAACGTTGAATTATGGATAGTATATCTGGCCTTAGTGAAGGAATAAAAACGCATGTCTTGAGAAATCTCTACAAGAACATTTACAATCAAGACCACTCAAAATTCACCAAATCAGACTGTTCTCTCACTTCGAGTGCCATTATTGAAAAGTTGAAAGAATGCAAATTCAATGGAGAAGCTCCGCAACCGAACGCTGGCATCTACGGACGAATAATCACCACTGACAACCCAGATCTTCTAAAGAATTACGCTCTAGACTTTGGCGAAGAGACCTCATCTTCAGTCTCCGCATCCACGAACACCCAAGAGACTACCAATACTAAGGAAAATCCTGAGAAGGTAGATTGTGACAAGCTGAGCACTGAAGAGAGCAAGTTCCAGATTTGGAATAGCCCAATAAACCGGTTATCTGTAAACCTGATACAAACCTATATTAGCATTAATAACCGCTATTATGATCAACTTAAAAAGAATCAAACTGTTAATCAATCGAATAAAATTTCCTCAGAACTGACCAATTCGTCGTCATCTAATCTGCCTGACAACACTTCAGAATTAAGTAAGTTTTATATTTAATTTTTGTAAATGCTTCTGTTCCCTCACGTAAGACATTTAAAATACAAAATCTTGAAAATAATGCTTCAACATTCATGTTGAAAAGATGTATTAAATTCGGAGAAATACAATACGTTATTTCATTGTTGTCAGATCTTTAATGCCAATGCATAACATGTATTATAAATCAGTTTTCAATTCTCCTATTCATGTAAAAGTTAGACGTTATCTCTCCATTCGACTTTCTCTAACACTTTTTGAATAGTTATCAAATTCCTTACACTCTTATTTTGTCCCCCCCCCCCATTCATTTATAAGAATTCAGTTTGTGACTTTACTTTTTTATAATTCAAAGTGCCAAAAGATTTGCATTCTTCTGGTAGCCTCAGTAAATCAGCAAGCAGTTAAACTGATTAAGTTCTCTTAAAGAATTTGCTAAACTTAAATGAAAATTACATTTTTATAATTTTTTGAATCAAAAATTATTAATCTGCTCGAAAAGGAGTCAATTTTGAGAAATAAGCCATTTTTATACTGTTTCTGTCTCACGTTTTTCCTCTGTATTTGCAACCATCTCCTTTTCCATGCAATTCTCAATTCCCTTTTTAAGTTAAAAATAAATTTTAAAATATTAAATTCACTTGAATCTTCTTAATTTCTAATCAGATGACTAACCTGGGGTTTCAATCAGCTCTTTTCATTTAGATGATTAGATTTTTTAATAAAATTAACTTGGTCAGGCTGTAATTCGTAAAAATAACCATCCTTTCCACTATAATTCATTACAATAACCCGAGAGATAACTTATTATCTCTCAAGGAAAGATGCACAAGGTTTATTCTATCAGCAATGCTTTCATTCCCTGACATTTAAGGCACTTTAGAAGGTCTAATTATAGAACCCCATATTTAGACCTTTCCAGTGTCTCATCCGCTAATCACTCTCGTGAGCTCATCTCATCGGAGTTCAAAGCGAATGCAATGCTACTGGACCGTTATCGCATAGTCAAGTCGATTGGCGGGGGCACCTTTGGACAAGTCTTTCGAGCCAAAGACCTCCTCACTAGGCAGGATGTCGCCATTAAGGTAATCAAGAATAAGCGCTGCTTCATCCGCCAGGCCCAAGAGGAGATTCGGATCCTACAAAAGATTAAAGAATTCCAAAATCATGAAAACCAATTCATACGAAGCCAGGCTAATTATTTTGGTAAGTTTTGATTTATCTTTTCTTTACAACTTTAAATCTCTTTGTGACTATTTCTTTCTGGCAATTTAAACTTCATATTACTCCCATCCTAGAAGTAACTCCCTTTGTTTATCTGTTGTTGTATGACTATGGAATTGCTTTTACTGAAAAGTGACTGATTGTATTTCTCTCTAGCCAAGTACCATATGATAAATAACTGGCGTATATGTATTCCTTGGTGTCTGGTTTAACACTCTATTAAGCGTATTTTTCACTGATATTCAATCGATAGAAATAATCATTGAAAAAAAAAGTTTTTTCTTTTTAATTCGAAAAACTTTGATCAAAATTAAAAAGTCTACTGCACAAAAGGGGAATATTCATACGACACAAGTCTAAAAGCGAATATCAATTTACAAAAAAAATCATCTAATGCAAAGGCCAAGAGAGGTTATTGTCTCAAATTAAAATTGATTACTCCCAGGCTTCCTCCTTCTAGAATCATATCAATCATTATGTTGGGAGCTAGGACAAGACATTGTCTAGTAATTTCATCTCTAGAAAAACTTGATCAACTCTCAGACGTTTTCCCTTAATGCTTTCAAGACTACTTTTCACGTCTATGTTCCCATATTAAAACAATCTTCTCTCCTGGCGGTTGTTGAATGATTAAGAAGAAGAATGCTTTTTACTACAATTCATTAATGTTTAATTCTCTCAATGAATCATGCGTCATCCTACGCTGTAGATCGGACAGCCTCCTTTGTAGAGCTGTCCTGATAATGATACTTTGCTGCACGATATTGATAAAGGTTTATTTTTCATTATTTGATAGCAACAATGAAATAAATCATTTGCTTGCTGATTGATTAACCTTTAAAAAAGCGATTTCTTCCTCCTTCACTATCGTTTAGGGCAGCCATGAATATTCTCTTAAAGATGCTTTGAATTAAAAACATTTAACTTTAGATATTACACCTTTTGCTGAAGAAATGGCTCTTGATAAGATTATCCGTTACAAATTAACTTTCATGCTCTAAGCAAGTTTTGTACACCACAATCTTTTACTAGTAGTGAAGGTTTAAAAAGTAGATTTCATCTAGGATTGTGAAAAGGGCAGTAAATATAAGATTTTTGTTAATTTCATTTTTGTATTCATTCAAGAATTTTGAAATTTTGTTCTCAGTGAATTCTTCAAGGTTATTAACAAAATAGATGAATTGATCGTTTGAATGAAACCCTAGTTCACTTTTTTGAGAAAAACTACTCCACTGATTTTGGTTTTCAGTTTTCACGACTAAATTTGTTGATAAAAATGATCAAATCTCACAAATTTATCTAGATATCCGTTAAAATGCCTTTTTGTAAATATAAATCTCTATTCAACCCTGCAAGCCTTGATTCAAAGGTGTAGGATTTTTAAATATTTTTTTCGAGATCTAGCCAAATGAGAAAGGTCCAACAATATTTTGCTTCAACCCCAAATTCCCATTTCGGAAGTAAGACATTTTCAAATCTAATTTTAACCCTCCTAGGCCCGAGCATTGAAAACTTTAAAAGACATTTTTGTCTTTTCAAGTCCTTTAAAAGTTGCGAAAAAATCTTGAACCTCGATGAGCAATCTATAAAAGGATAAGAGATTGAACAATTTCGAATGCGAATTAAGAAATTTAATTCAGTTTTCAGGTTTAATAAAATTCAAAGAAAAATAAATTCAAATTATTTTCGCGCGCAAATTCAAATTTCAAACAGCTGTACCTTTGAAACCTAATGTCATTGAGGTACGAAAGTTATGTCATTCGAAAGCCTAAAATTCCCTTAGTTGCTGGTATTTTTGCATTTTCTTTTAACTCTTTTTGTCGGTGTTATAAACCTTCTAGTCAGAAAATAATGCTTCTCAATTTGCAAAAAAAGAATACTTGCACAAAATGGAGAGAATTATCTTTTGATCAAATGAAACCTCGATCTGATTAGTTAAACCTCGCTTAGCTAAAAAGATTTACTCATCACAAGATAGACCTCAGAACATCTCAATACGTAAGAAGGCTTCAAAAGACGCCTTTTATCTGCGACCATCTCTCAAAGAGTCATTGTGATATTTTTTCAGTGTTATTTTATGATTTACACATTCGAGAGTCGATCATTATTCTTGAACGCATACGTGACTCATTATGTCATGAGATTGTAAAATATGATTCTTCTTTTTCTTCATCTCACTCACTACATGTGTTCTGCGTAATATTCTTCATCTGGTCCACATCTTTTCAAGAAGATTATAATATCGTATTTAAAATCTAGTTATCATCGATTATCTACTTTCTCTCTGTGCTTCTCTTTCCGTTCTACTGGTCAGTAGTAGTGCACATCTCGGGCACTAGTACACGTCTGTATGTAATCATCATCTCTACATTATTGGGATTCATCATTGAGCTCTGCTTGTCCATCATTTCTCCCACTTCTTTGATTCAATAGTACACTTGATAATTGATTCAATCTCATCAATGTTGTGAATACATTAATACTGCATTTGTAAACATCCCTTTAGACTATTGAATCTTGGAGAAATTCGACAAGTTTAGATTTAAGTTATAAGGCTCATTTCTCTTTTATGGGTCCAATGGGGATAGGCAGAGATGACGAGTCATACACTCTTGTTGCAGGATTGAGTATTATCATTTCTAGACAAGCTCAATTACACTTTCATTTCATGTTCTCTGCACGCTCCTTCACTCTCAGACTACTGCCCATGCTTCAAGTAAGAGAGTGAATAGGCAATCTGAAATTATTTATTATCAATATGCAATGTGTGTATTAGTAAAAAAATAACTGCATTTGAAGTAATCTTTATTTCCTGTCTGTCTTTTCCTTATTTTCCCCCCAAATAATAATCATCCTTCCATCGGATCTAGGAATGTTTTCCTTTCATCATGAGTCTACTCGAAAGGTAGGGGGGGGGGCGTTATGCAGTCTCAAAATCATTCCCACACTTTTGCATAGACAAATAATCATTATTTCCCCACTCAAACTGGAAATGTGTGTGAATAAAAGTACATTCTCTGAATAGATTTACACTAATGGGAGGTATATTTGCTTTTATCATTTTCCGTCCCCTTTTATGCCAAGTACACTTCTTTGTTCTAGCTCATACCGTTTACTACACCTGTTCTCCTTTTAAAATGAACTTTTCCCCCTCCATCTCTCGGCCAAATCGTGTTTCATTGATTCTCTGTCGGATTCTGGTTATTTACACTGAGGTAGCATTTTGGGTGACCTTTTGCAATCCACCGACTTGGTAAACATGGGGTTCCATTCTAAAATTATGCCAAAAAGAATGCTCTTTGAAAATAAGACTAAATTAGATACTCTCTGTGTGATGGTTTTGTTGATTTGCAAAGATATTTTTTGAGTCAAAAATAAGGTGAATTGTGCAAAAATTCAGTCAAAATTCTAACCAACTGTAACGGTATTTTCAAATCATTTAGAGATAGCTCTCACTTTGTGAAATGCATTGATTTTTTTGAAAAAAATATTCAACTTGATTTGTGGAGATTTTTTCACATGGAAAAACACTTATCTTCTGTAATTTACCCAAATCACACTATTTTATAAATAGCTGTCAAAATGCACTACAGAATATTCTAGAGATTTACCACAGGAAACTTGATTCTAAAGAGTTCTTAAAAAGACTCAATTCCGACGATGTGCGTACACCAGCTGGGGCTTGGGTTAGATCATTCCCTTCTTCCGTTGCGTAGAGGAATCACCCTCGTTCTCATTCTGAACATGTATCGTCTGGCCCACTCTCTCAAATTCATCTAGAATTCAAAATACACAAGGTTCAGTCTGCTCTGTTTATCCTAGGGTTATATTCTAGTAAATATCAAAGCCGAAAAATAATTATATAAATAAGATGATCAGCCTTAGAAAATCGCCCGTAAATATCGAAATCAGATAGTATTACTACTTAGTTTAGTTGTAGACACGGTAGAATTTAGTGTTTATCTTGAAATGTTTTTCTTTCAACCAAGTTATCCACCATCCCGACTATTCTGGCCTAATATCTGAGTGGAAATCGACCATAATTATTAAAAATTGATGCACTTGAGAGAGTATAACTAGACCAATATAAACTGAGATTATTAATGTGTGCGCGAACTAGTGTCTGACATGGTTCAAATTCATTGTGAAAACGAAAGTAATATTTGTAGTAATTAATTAAAAATATTTATATATTATTTAAAATTATGATAAAATCTCAACAGACATAACAATGGGTTTATTATTTGTAAATATAATAAAATATGATTGTCTCGCATTCACCACCAGGCTCTCCAGTGTGTGAATCCTCCTCTAATCTCTCTTATTAACTGAAGTGGGCATCGAAAGAGTGTACTTTACACTACCCTTTTTTTCAAGAAAAACACATCTTGTCAAGGGGATTATGTGTTTCATTTCATGCAGAAATGATTTTAATACTATCTGACATTATCTCTCCAATCGATATGTAACCATTCATGTCTTCCCCCTTGCTTCGCATTACAACCTCTGCATCTCTCTATAGCCCTTCTTCGGGTTAGCTGAGGGTTCTATTAGAAATTATTTATATATATTAGAAGGAGTAAACAATTACTCAGCGTGAACCTTTTATGCAGGCTTTAAATGCTTGACAACAAATCATGTTCGATGACACATGTTCAACCTTAACAGTTGACTCAAGAGAATTCACCTCGCTGGTTTTTATACCCTCGACAGAGTATTGATTTTTTCACTCTCTCGATTGGATTCTGCCACTAGATTCTACCCAAGGCTAGAAATCCACACCGCAACTACTTGCTAGTATCCTGGATACTTTAAAGATTAATTTGAAGAAATTGAACCCAAAATTTACCTGACCTACTTGTAAGAAGTGAATACAGAAATCTTAGACAATGCTTCACATTTTCAGACATTTCAATCGGTTCGTGCACTTCTACACAATCGTATAAATATATATATTACACATCATAACACGTAGCTGCCTTCTGATAAATGATTTTTTACATGTATGTGCATTAAGAAACATATTCACAATCTCTCTCTCTAGTTACCGAATCCATATGATCTCTCCCGGGCATGGTTCAATATCATAGTTCACTAATCATTATCTGCTGTGTGTGAGGTCTTTGTACTTGTTGTGGAAATCCTTGAATGATTCTTTTATTACCAATCAGTGCTTGGTTAATGTCCCTTGGAAAACCATCCACACCTTCTCTAATGTACTTTATAGACTTGATTTTTTCAACAAACCTTTTCTTGCTCAAATCCTTCATTGATTGATGATCGCCAATGCATCTAAACACTTGTGTTTAGACTTTACTTGCAAGTTTAAATAACCCACACCTAGACAACTATTACAAGTCTGGATGTTGGCATTATTCTAGCTTGAATAAACACCAAACAAGGTTTAATTTCCAATCTCAGAAATGTATCAAACGTTGAAATTTAGAATTCGTGATTTCATTTGAAAATGTGAATTATTGGCAAATTTTTTCTTCGTTTTTCCATCATTGAAAATAGATTTTAATGTGAAAAATGCTCAAAATATGTCAAAAAAGGCCTAGGTATCTCTTAGTAATCACACAAAAAGACATTTGGTTGCTCAAATTATTAGGCATAAAAAAACTTTGGAAACTAATTAATTGGTCATTTATTGGAAATTTTTATTAAAAATACATACTACGCCTATTATCTTTGGTTGGTGTGGAATGTGGGTTACCGTTAGGGATAGATTTCCATGCAATAGTTGAGTTTTCTATACTTTGAAGCTTTCTCATTTATGTGGAACAAAATAAAATCGGAATTTTTCTTTCTTCTTGTGACTTTTTCAAAAAGACTTTCTATGAAGAAATCCCAGATGGCGTATGTGGCTGTTTTCACTCAGGTTAATAGTTGTTGATCAAATCTCAATTCATATTATGATTAAGAACACTTTACTCGAAAATCATTATTTCAATTTAAACATCAATCATATTTAAATTGTAAGCGAATTTGACTGTTCTTCATTCAATGAAATTGTAAAATGAATATTACAAATCAAGAATAAAATGTTCAACATGGTAGAAATTATTGTACCCAATCATTATTATACGAAGAATTCCTGGATTAGATATTCTCTAGTAAAAAACAATCATGTCCGCCATTTTGGATTTTAGTGAAACTTCTTTTCAAAAATGCTAGGAGGGTAAATAAATTTTTTGATTTCAATTCGTATCACATGAATCGTCAGACTTCAAGTAGGCAACCCTGTTGGGGTATTATCAAGAAAGATAACCCAAAACTGTGGACATTTTTTAACAAGCGAGATATTTTGCAATACACTTTTGTGCGGGTTAGTTTAAACAATATTAATCAAGAGACGGTCATCTACATGAGACATACAAAATATCTCACAAAGATATATATTAAGCAGTGTTATCAAGAAATGACAAAGAAAGTTGAATCAATTTGTACTACAATTCATTGAATGAATGAAAATCCTGATAAAATTCATCAAGAGAAAAGTATAATTTTATAGATTTGATTAAAAAAACTCTCGATATGAATGCAAAGATGTTCTTCGTTCGCTTTTTAAAGTTCAATTAATATTTTTATAATTATAATCGAGTTTTTCACATCAACTTTCTGTTATTTTCATTCAAAAATATTGCGATAAACTTTTGCTTTCCTAATTCTCTCCGTAGACTTGATTAGTTCATTTTTCGCTATTTACACACTCACTTTGCTATAAAAGCCTGATTGTGTCAATATGAAACCTTTTTTGAGTTGTACTTGAAGAGCATTCTAGGCAAAAATCTACTTTGGTCAAGTCAATCTCTCGACAAAGTACACTAGTACATGGAGAATGCCTTTTATGCAACGAACCTCTTTAATTAATGTTAATCAATCTCCCCCTAACATGTATCTGTGACATGGATTCTGTGCAGCTAGAAACTATTGTTCATTTAAAGTGCTTTCATTACGTGTGAATATGCTTGAAATAAAAAAGGGGTCCTGATAATTCATTATATTTGCTTGCTGGATCAAAATGATGGTTATTTAATCTGGTACTATCGCTATTCCACGAAATTGCTCAATTCTACAATTTCTGTATAATTTCTTTCCTTAAACCTTTCAAGTATACTATGACTCATGATTCATGAGCGGTGCTATCAGAAATTTTCTTTGAAATATGTGAAAATATATAAAAATAAATGACCACCTTCATTTTTGGGCATATTAGTCGACTTGAAATGACACATAAATGCCGTTTTCGATCACACAATTAAACTGAGACATTTTTCATGATTATCCGTTCTTCCTTCTAAGAGTTATCAAACAATTTTAGTCATTTGTGTAGATTGTCATGAGATATTTGACTCAAATTGTAAAAATTCCTCAATGAAAAAATGGGAAAATATCACCCTACTCGAATTCTCATCCATCAAGTAGGCTTGACGTACGCACGAAATTACTATTTCGCTCTGCCTCCAAGCAAGATTGCCTCGATTTTAATCCCGTTGAAAATGTAGATTAATTAGTCTTTAAGAATATAAAAGTACACCAACATAATAGCGTATGGTTTCTCTATAATAATGCGCAATTTATCATAGGACGAAGCATACTTTATAGCTGTTGTTTTGCATGAAAATGTTATCCAACTAATAGTCAACACTATCCCCTTCTTGACCTCAGAATTCCCTTCAACTACACATGTTATCCATTTCTTGGTTGAAGTCTTGAAACCTGTTGGTGAAAAACAGAAGCAGGTTAATTGCAAAAATAGAATGGCATGTTTATTCTCCTTTGGAATGTCACCCTTTGTATTCAACAGAAACCTGCTGAAGATGTTTTTTTTTAATTTTCACAAACATCCACAAAATAACTGTCTTCTTTTTGCAGTGAATTTCCACGGAGCCTTTGCAGCGCACAACCATCTCTGCATAGTGCTGGAGTTGCTGGCAGATAACCTCTTTGACCTGCTGCACAACACCAATTACCGTGGCGTCTCCCTGGGCCTGACGCGCAAATTCGCCCGCCAACTCTGCGAGTGCCTGACGTTCTTGGCGAAGCCGGAAATCGGCATCATCCACTGTGACTTGAAGCCTGAGAATATCTTGATGATCAACACCAAGAGGTCCGCCATTAAGGTCATTGACTTTGGCAGCTCTTGTCGAGTAGATTCACGGCCCTATCATTATATTCAATCGCGGTTTTATCGGTTAGTCAACCATTTCTTTCTTTTGCTCATTAGACTCACTCAGAAATTCTACTACTCACCAGTAAATCCCCACTAAGAATTACCAAGTTTCATCCAGTATGGAATTGAGACTTTTGATAAAATGTATTTTATTTGCCTTTTTAATGTATCTCTTATTATGACTGTCAAAAGTCAAATCTGGAGATTTTTTTATGGATGAATCAGATGACATGAAAATATATTTTGTATTCTGCTTAATTATTCTCGATATTACTTAAAAGTAGACATGTTAATATAAGCCAAAAGCCGCGAGAGAAATTTGACAAAGTTTCAAGTGTCTCTTGGAATAGTTACTAGACTTTGCTCCAAAAATTAGCCTCATGGAAATTTGTTATTTGATTCGTCCAAATTTCAACTCGGAAGTAGTATTTTGATAATAAATTAAAATTCATTGAAGTATACTTTATTTTTTTCCGAATCATCTCTACTCGTAAATTCGATTTTACAAGGTTGAGCCTCAACCAAGGTTACAGAAATGCTGCAGAATCTATTGAAAATTACAGTAACGATAATAAAATAGGATTTTCCAATATTCATTCGGGTAGAAAACGGTATAACAATACATCTGTTTAAAATGTACTTTCTATAAAAAAATATGAATACGTATAAATGTACGCTATCTGTCCGTCACATTGCGTTGTTACATGATGATCTAGTTATAAACGGTTCAAATTTTCTCGTCATGCAACTAGCATTATGCACCTGGTATTTTAATATTTTTAGAGAAATTTACGCCTTTTAAGAAATTCTTGTACGATTTTATTCACCATATACAACTACTACTTGTAAGTATGCATGTTATAAATCATTGTATTTCTATTTTTAAGATCGCCAGAAGTTCTCCTTGGACTAGATTACAGCCAAAAGATTGACATTTGGTCCTTGGGATGTGTTATCGTGGAACTGCACACTGGGGATCCCTTATTCCCCGGACAGAATGAGGTAAATGCATTTTTTCTAGTCATGTTACGATTTTTCGATATAACATTTAGTTACATGTAGGTTGTTTAATCAAATGGGTCGTCTAAATTGAAGATGGGCTTTCTTGTAACTGTAGATTTGATTAGGTAATCAAATTCGTCAAGGTTTTATTAAGTTTTCTTTAATCTCATGATTCAAAGATTTGACGTGGAAAAGTCAAAATTTTGATAAAATCATTTTAACAAAATTCATTAATTTATTAGCTCGATCAACTGCTTAAAATAATCGAAGTCCTCGGCTTTCCTCCAACCGAAATGATTGAAAAGAGTCCTAAATTAGACTGCTTCTTTGATCGGATAAAGCTGCCAGATGGCATCACTGAAATACCTACAAATACAGTCCTGTCGACGCTACAGAATATGGACGGTTCCCGCATTGTCTACCGCCCAAAGACCGTTTGGAACCAGAATGGTCAAATGATGAAAAGTGAATTCGCTGGTGCCATGTCGAAGCCCCTGAATGAAATGATTGGCGTCAAAACTGGCGGCCCAAAGAGACAACACTTTGATAAGCCCGCGCACACAGAGAAGGATTACGAACCGTTTGTGCAATTAGTCAGAAGAATGTTACATTATCATCCTGAAGATCGAATAACCCCAATGGATTGTCTCAAGCACTCATATTTCAGTTCATCTCCCGCACCTCAACAACCCTTCCAGGTGAAACCGATCAGCAATCTAAATCATGAAGGTTTGTATTGATTATTTAATATGACATTAAATGCGAAAATTAAGGCCTTTTATTAAAGTTTGCTAAATTTATTTTAGCTGTCCAGAGTAAAAATTTCAAATCTGCAGACAGCACATTCAACGCCGTAAACTCTTCATCCTGTTGAAGTACTTCATTAATACAGAGGCAATGAAACAATCAAACTCCCTTTTGCTGAAGAAAACTGTCTTTTAATCCAAAAGAGTGGTTATCGAAGCAATAAGTCTTTCGCTAAATTAATAAACAAATACTTTACATGAATAATAAATATTTTGTACATAAAATCAAAAGCTTTTACTTTCTAGCTAAATACATACAAACCATACAATGTAATAAATTAAATGTACACACAGACATGATAGTAGGGAAATAATTAAATTCGAAATAGTGCCAAAGGTAATTTGTGTAAACAAATGTATAGAAACAATTGTTTATGCTTATGGTTTAAATTCGTGCTTATTTTTAAAATTTCATTAATGGAGATTCTCGGCGAGCGCGTCGATATCGACATAAATATCCTCTCCAAGAGTATCATAATTGAAAATTTCAACAAATCCCTCTTCTCCAATTCAAGATCCCGTGAAATATTCAGCAAATATGGTTTTGTTAAGTCCGTTTTGCGCAAGAAAAACTTTGTCATGATCGAATATCCCTCGAAAGAACAGTGCCAAGAGGCTGTCTCTAAGGCACACCAGATGATGTTCGAGAGACAACCCTTGCGTGTTACCCTAGCTTCAGATCATCTCGCCCTGCCCAAGTTAGTTTCATTTAATTCGAAATCAATTGCCAACCTTTTGAAATATAACCTTAATGCTTGATTAAATCTTTATGTAATTATGCAAGACTCTTTATTTTGAGTTAGTCGTGAAATAACTTTTTCTCCATGTATTCTCAAAGAGAAAATAAACTATAAACACATAAATTCAGAGAATATTCAAAGCCCTAACCGGTTACTCAAGTGTCAATGCAATATTAAATGCTCTCTAAAATTAATCCTTGATCATTTTAGTATGCGAGAAGTTACGACGGCTGTCGAGAAACCCGCTGGGCCTGGCTACGAGATTGCAATCATAGTTACTTCGCGTGAATTCACCGCTTACGCAGAGAAGATTCACGGAGAAATAGCAAAAATGAAGTCCAACGTGCTCTCCCCAAAAAGGGCCCCCACAACTCGCATGATGGTCCTTATCACAATCGACCATCTGCCCTCTTGCATTGATGATGTAACCAGTAATGGTTGCCTCTTTGCAATTGTCATTAACAATTCCAATTACCTCATGACTTCGTGTACAGTCCGTGAATTGTTCCCTGACAAGCCCAAAGGTATGCGATTGAATTCTTGGAGTTTATAAATTAATTTTGGGAATAAAACCTGAGTGTTAATGATTACTTTTCGTGAAGGGACGGGTTTAAGATTTTTAAACAGGAGAAAATTATTTAATTTTCATCCCTTTATTCTGTTTTGGTTGGAAGAAACAACTATTGGCTTAATAATTCTGTATTTTGGATATATCTTGAGATATCCTTTGAGGGAAATGCCGTTTAAACTCTTTTTCTTAATCCTTAGAGCATAGAAATATGCCACTTCCAGACGCCTTGTTCCTCATCAGCAAAGAGTTTGATGAATACCACAAGTCAAAATCGTCGCCCTTGATAACTGTAAAGACCTCTCCAAGTCTCCCAGTGAAGAATGACTCTCGTTGCGTGAAAAAGTCCCGCTTCGATAGTGAATCCAGCACCTCAGCTGCCCCACCCCCAGCCAAAATGGCCTTCACAATGAAGGAGGAGTCGCCTAGTCAATCGAATAGCTGTGAACGCCCAACTGAAGTTAGGAACAATAACCTCCCATCTCATGAGCAGACCACAATCTCTAGGCAGGCTCCTGAGCCAAAGAAAGTCACTCAGAATGAGCGTCAGTACAATATGGACGCTGACCCGAGGATTATACCGTTGACGAAGAACCTACAAGCTCTCCTCCAAATGATCCTCGATGATCGGCTCTTGTCCGTTGGGGAGCTGGATGAAATTGCCAAGTATATCGACGATAGGAGGTGTAAGCTTGGCGCTGCACCTAAACTAGTCTGTGAGTCTATCTTTATTAGGGCACCAACAACATGGGTGGTAGAAGGCAGAATCCTTGTAATCAAAAGAGGCTACTCATATATAGGGTACATGTGTATTCTATTGAACCTGCTGGTCTGCTTCTCAAAAGCTGGACATGAATTTTATATTTGGTTGTTATATCTACTTTTGAGTAGTAATTATTATTTTTGCGAAATTAACTGGAAAGTGGTTAATTCTCGTATTCATAATAATCTCATTTCCCATTTTGTAGAACTAGCCATTTGATTTTCTATTCTCTTATTCATTCTCCAATGCAGAGAGGGTCTTGAGGTTTTGTGCTCAAACTTTACGAATTATCAGCTGACTTTTATGCTTAACAGGAGATGCAAGTATTTTTCTTGTTCTTCCTATTCTCATTGATCTCTAACGAACTTGCACAAAGTAGCAATAGCTACTCTTTTGGAGCCCCGATTCAAAAGAAGGTTCCACCACTGAAACTAAGAAATATAACTGGGACTATTTCTAAATAAGCACCGTGACTTGTCCCTCTCAAGAAGGAGTGTTATAGGAACGCTAATGCCTAAACGATGTTAATGATATAATCACAGTAATTAATCATTAAATACTATTTCATGCTCTGCTAGCACATGTTGAGAATCCGGGAGATTTGAAGAAGAACATCCTTAAAATGCTTTACCAACCCAACGCCTTAAACAAGCCGGCCACTATTAACGTTGAAGAACATGAGCAACAAACGCTATCCAACATTGACCTAGATAATGATTGCATCCAGATTAGAGAGGATGTCATGTCACACAATGACAACCAGCGAATGGCCATGATGAACCAATATTCCTCCCAGAGTATGGCCCAGAGAATATCTGGCAATCCAATGATGGGTGATTCTAGGAAGGTCCACTCAAAGAATCCCCATCAACACCAGAATAAGAACCAGCAGAACATCTCGTCACAGCCGCCGATCAGCTCCAAGACCTGCGGAATAACATCTCTCCACAGAAGCAGCA
>JJOG01001853.1:0-27340 GCA_000715275.1 Gyrodactylus salaris
TGAACAATAATTTGTTCCATCAAATTAAAAACTTTTTTTCCAATAAAAAGTGATTTCAATACTGGGCTTTCTCAACAAAATTCAACGAATATTTTCATATTCCATCCTATATAACAATTAGAATCAGCAATAAAACTCAATTTTTGAGAGAAAAAGATACAACAAGTTTGCTAGAAACAACTTATTCTTCTCGAATTTACCCTCAAGATTGCTAATTTATCAGAAATTGAAAAATAAAATTCATATGACATGGGTTCGATTCCGGTATCCTCCCTCAGAGTAAGCTTCAAACCCTCCTTCCCCATTATAACCCCTCATGTGAACCCGAAGAGAGAACAGTTCTAGGCTCAAATAGGAATCACTTATAAGCGTGGTCCTCATCCATCTATTCTCTATGCGATTCTGAATTGATGTTCCCTTAACTAATACAGAAATTGATTATTGAATTATTAAAAATGATTTTTTCCCCTGATGATGAGTCTTGTTAAGGAGGAAACGGGTTATGAGCAGCCAAAAAATTCTATAGTTGGAAGAATGAAAAGGGGTTACAAACACTACATTTTTGAGTCACAATGAGTGACCCAAGACCAAACAATAGACACATCTATAGTTCATCACCTATACAATGGAAGAAATGTCAGTGGTCAGTGATAAAAATAGGCATTTTCCACAAAAGAGAGATATAATTTGTTTTTCATTGTTAAAGTACGAAGAAGATTTTGAAATTTTGTAAATTTAATTTCATAAAATACTACCTAGTCTAGTATCGAATTACGAGAAGAAATTCCTTACCCCAATTATCGTGGTCAATCAAGCCAGAGAAAAAAGGGGAACGTAAGGAGTGATAATTGTGAATGTTCTTCTCAAATCTACTCAAAGACCAAACTTGATATTTTCTAAAATGTGTGTAGTACAAATTGTTTTTTTTCAAATGCAATTAATAAGTAGAATGTTTTCTTTAGAAAAGGAAGGGTTGTCTGGCTCTTGGATAAAGGAGAATAATCCTATGCAGCGTAATAAGAATATTCGCTGCTTATCGACTTGAACTGTGAAAACCAAGATGTAGAATTAAAGTAACTATGCAAACCAGTTGGAACACAAAAAATCTATGTGATATTTTTAATAAGTTCGTATAGAGTTTTAGATTCTCAAAATAAATCGCAAAATGGAACATAAATTGCCCAAAACTGCAAAGGCTGTAGAATTCTTTACTACCAAGTAGCCTAGACTAAATGATGATCTCATTTCCAGAAAAAGAAAGCAATAAATGAGAGAAACATTGCATATTATCCCACTTTCTTAGTAAACTGAGTGCAAAAGTGTAGTAAAAAGATTGCCACTAACTAACGGTTTATGTCATTGATAACTTTCCAACGAGTTCTCTTAGGAAATATAAAGATTTCTAAAGGATAAATAGTGTGAACAAGCAAAACAAGGGAAATTGAAATTATTTCGGATCCTTATGAAAAGAATAATGAAAAAAGATGGAAAATGCGAGATCATAAACACTTTTCTTGATAACCAACGTCACAAGGTATTTATTACATGCTCTAGAAACCAGATACACCTTGACCTAAGAACATTGAGGTGTAAGATTTTATGGGATCATGTATAATCAGAGGACTGTAATCAACACAAAAATATATTTCACGCTTTAGAGACCCGTGTATTATAATATTTGGCATTGATTTTAGAAGAAAATACATGTCAATATTAACCCTTCAAGTCATGTTGTGCCTTTCTCACGGTTTGTACATAATTAACCAAAAATATGATATATGAATATGAACATTTATAAAATCTTTGTTATACTCAATTAATCTATTATTCTAGAAAGTGATACGTTAAACTGTATAGAAAAACTTGATGCACTTTGTGAAGGCCTAATGAATTTGTAAATTTTGAGAAATGTTCACACAATTTACAACCTGCTAATAAATACCAAATTACAAGTGTAGCAAGTGTGTTCTTTCTGCCGATGACTGAATCTTGGCGGGCAAGAATCTAGCAAGACTGGTAAAAAACTAAGAAAACCCATTTACACTTGGTTTATTCCAAAATAGGTCCCTTTAGAAGGGGTCTATCTACGTCGTATGCCAAGTTCCATTGTTTCCTTTTTCAAACTATTCATTAACGATCAAGATTAATTTCTTTGATAGAAAAGTACCTAATCTGTTAGTAATGTTATTTTGATATATGAATAATTAAATAACATGTCGAAGAGGGGTAGATTTCCCTTGAAAAGTTGTTTGCGGAAACAGAAAAATACAAAACTCAGATTTCAAGGCGTTAATTTTCAGGATTAGAACAAAATATTTTCATTGGCCATACCTTTTTCGACATTTTTTGTTCATTTAAATTGATTTTAAAACATTTTGTAAGGTAATTAGACCCTCGTTCGATGTGTGTTTACCAATATGAAACTATACTCAGCTAGAAGTGAAATGGGATTCTATCCTTGGGGAGATGAAAAGGATTCATTAGCGAGATTTGAATTGTAAATAAAATGTTTATAAGAAGAAATTGATTAGTTTTCCTTCTAGTGTACCACCACAACAACACTTACTAAACTGTCCTTGTAATAATAACAAGGAATCTTTGATCTTTTACCCCTATAGGCAAAATTAGTTGATTATAGATGGATTATTGAATGGCTAGGGAAACACAGAATGCTCATCACCAGATCATCAAAAGAGAAGAACCTAACAACAAAAGACCAAGGAAAGATTGACAAACTATTTTCACATTTTCTTATTAGTTCTCATGATTCTACTATCCTAAATTTTCTAAATTCTCAGACATCTGGTTAATTTATTTCCCATTTGAGAAACTATCCAAGCCCTAAATAGTTGATTATTTGAAGAGCTATATTTACAAGAGTTCTGACCTGATGGTTAAATTGTCAAAGTTTTTGTATGCGAATATCTGCAAATATTTAATTTGAGCATTACTTTGAAATCTTTCTAGAGAATTTCAACTCGTATCCATCAGTGTTGAAGGGTTTACATTTTTCGTTCAAAAATCAAGCATATTATCCTGGCACAAAACCTCGGGACCATGGGGGAATTTCTGATTAGAAACAGCAAATATTTATTTATTAAGCCGCCTCGACTACATCACATTTATAAAACATTATTGCATGAGAATATAAAGGACTTGACATGAAAGTAAGACTCCAACACAATAAAAAGAAATCATGAGAAAAAGTGAGAAATAAATAAAAAACAAGCATAAACAGGAGGAGTAAGAAATTTGTGAAAGAGAACATAAAATGTGTTAATTTATTACTACTCAACAGTAGAATTCCTACCACCCCATGACTAAAGTTATTTGAGACTTTTGAGTATGCAAGAGGATTCGAGAGAGTGCTTTGATAAATGTGATGAGAATAAATTAAAAATGGTTAGATGTTTTGAGCATTTACTCGAATTTATATTCGAATCATGGAGAGATGAAAATTCAAGAAGACTCACCCTGAGTACCGTAATTGTTTATGACGTTGCTGCACTGAAAGATCCTGTCGACCCCGCGATCGCAATCACTGTCTTCGAGGCAGAAGCTGGCCTTGTGTCCGGTAGCAATGATCCGTTTATCCTTGTCCACGAGGTTGTAATATGCAAAGGACTGCATACTGTGGTAATGCCTTGATGGTATGGATTAGTAAGGAACGAACATGAACTTGGTCAAAAGCAACTCACATATGACAAGCATGCCATTCCCAATCTTTCATCTTTTCATATGGGATGAATGCAGCAGTGCCAACGTTATCAATAATTGAAGAGAATCTCAATAAATCCCTCGTCTTCCAGACATAACCATCTGCAAAAAGGTGGATGTTAATTATAAGTACAGTAATGAGGTGTAGTCACGATATAGCCTTTGCTTCAAGGTTGAATTGAATTGTGAACTATGAATTTTAATGTTGAATACTTTCAAGATAAATGTTAATGGATCAAAACTTGGTTGTGAAATATTCTTGTCTATTTACCCAAGAAATGTGCATTATTTTGCACAATGAAAATGATAAAATTATTTGTTTTTCTTTTAAATCTTGAATTGGAATTGGTTTATTGGGGTTAAAAAAAGTTCTCAAAATTATTAATCATCTCGCGAAATTCTCACTAAAGAAATAGTTGGTAAAAACCATTCAAAAAACTTTTGAGAAAACTTTTCGCAGTTAACCCATTCTAGATTTAGGAGAAAATATCTTTCAAATGAGCAAGGTGTATAACAAAAAGTTGTCTCAATTGTTTTAACGCAAGCTTCCAGGTTATAGTTTTTATATCCATTTTTATCTCCACATAATATCTCTCTCTTCTGTAATACAATGCATAATAATCCTTAATTTTTCTCAAAATTGTTTACTTTAAAAATGATTCTTGTGACAAAAGCCAGGGTCTATCGTGTGAAACGGAACAGTTTGCGCTCATCATACTTGAATCAAAATCTTGCAAAACGTAGATAAAATTATTCAAAAGACTAATTTTGAAAGTCATTAACTTAATTAGAAGTTGTAGTCGTTTTCATTATAAAAGCAATTAATAGGATTAGGCTGAAGAAAGGGATATACAGCAATTTGAGAATAAACTGCATTCACTCAAGAACTTTTAATTTTTATTATTTGTTGCATAAATACAAAGTTAATACAGTATCAGTATTTCTAGATGAAAACATTGCTTTTTAAGTTGATAGAAATATATATTTTTTATGCTGGTTTTCTTGATTAATTTTTTAATTTCAGAAGTATCTTTAAGTTTTTTTAGCTTCTGCTTAAAAATTGGTATTTTCTAATAATTCTAGGGACCTAAAAATGTTAATTGAATCCTCACAATTTGAAATAAAAGATTTTGATCCTCAAATATTTTATATATATTTGCACTACTTGTTGATTGAGAATTTTTGACTCATTCGTTATTAACATGTTGATAGACTTTTGAATCTTCTTCATTCATAGTCTTGATTGAAGCAATTTTTTTGACAATTCGGTCTCAGAAGATAAACTAGAGTCTGCATATCAATTAACCCGAGTGAACCCATTTGAAACATTTTTCTCAACTTCTAAACTAAGGAAAATTACAAAAAAATCTTCAAGCAAATTTTTTTTGAATTTACCTTACTCATTATTCTTAAGTAAAAATTAAAAAATCATACCTGGGTGTAAAATACTGATGAGGAAAAATACCTTATCTCAAGACATTATAAAAATACAAAATAAAATTTGATGAGGGCCTGCTAGAAAGATTCATCTTGTATGCCTGTTATTTAGAATTAAATTCAGACCGCAAACTGAAAAAAAAAACTACTTTCAAGTAGTAATTATTAAAATAACTTACTAAAAACTCGAACACAATTCAAAATTGAGTTTCCCTAATTAGGAAGACACGATTTACTGATAACAATGTTCACTGAAGCAGGTAGTAGTCATAAGACTAGTGAGATAAAAGGGGCCTCTATTTTTTAGAAAAATATTAGAAAGATTAATCAATTTAAGGATATCAATCTTTAGAAATCAAATAAAGATGAGAAACTAAAACCGATTACTAGCAAAGACAATGACTCACATGGATCTCTTTCTATTAGAGTGTTTACAGACTCTGGGAGACAACCTTCTTCTATGGCACATTCTAGATGCCAGAGACGAACTCTCTGCATATAAGAAGATCGCATCATGTCATACGCGGATGGCTTGAGATCGGGCATTTCTACAAGAATGAACAAAGCGTTTAAATTGAATTCAAAACCAAGTTAATGCCCAACTCACTTGCAAAGCATTCCACGCCAATAGCCAGGTCGTTAGAACAGGGCAGTTGATTCTCCAAATCGCTGGTGGACACTGTGTAGTGGGGACAATCACTAATTGACGTTTCATTACCAAAACAACGACCGACGAGAACAAGGTGCCTTTGTGCTGGGAAGTTTAGTATGTCCATTGGAATCTTATAACAAGGTTAACTTCGTAATTTGTTTATCACTTCAATTTGATTGGTCAGTGAAAACTACGATGATTCATTCCCAAAACATTTTGTCATTATGAACAACCAATGAGAATCGAGGAGAGAGTTTTACTTACAAATACAGCTTTACCACCTATTCCTAGATTGAGTGTCTTACAGACCAACATTGCTTCGATTGCCCCAAAGTAATCTGGACAAACTGAGCCGAATGCACTACCCTCGAGTCTTACAACAACAGGATAAACGGTTTTGTTATCCACTAGTTGACTCTGTAAAGCTGTTTCAATTTCAAAATCTTTCTAAATTAGAATAAAAAATTAAAGATTCCAATAAACTTTTTCTAATTTCAATATCTCTGTTTCATTGAGGCTTTGTAGATTTAAAGGATTCCAAGCTGGCCGCGATCTAGCCTTCATCTCCTGCACACATTGCACCCCGGCATGTTCATTTCTCTTGCAATTGTGAATCCCCCAACCGGGGAATTTACAGTCGATTAAACGTGTTTCATTGCCTTCACATTTTATGTCATCTATGAGATAGTCTTCTGTAAGATGAAAAAACGTTTAATTAACTTAAATTTGCATAATCATTCACGGTTGAACAAACTTGAATTAGATGTACGGAAGTGGTTATTACGAAAGATCTTCACAGCATAACCCATATCCAGCTGACGACATACGACATTGGCCTCTTTTATGGTCCATCTATCATCGCAGATGATGCCCCAGGCATAGCTGCGGAACACTTGGACTGTCCCACTCAGATGGTCTTCCCCATCAATTAGCCTTATATCGCCATCCTTGTGCTTGCGAAATTTCTTGACGTGCGATACCCCAGCGCCATTAATAATTGATGCGTAGATAATTAGGTCAAAGAGAATTCCTAATGATAGCATATAGATTCCTAGAGAAAGTTTGCAAATTACGTTGTCACAAACTAAAGATGATTATCTAACACAGTACATATTTATACACCTTTAGTTTGCGTGAGACAAGATAGTGTTGCATATTTATGCAAATTTTCTATTTTTTATGGTAAAATATCTATCTGTAGCAGGGGTCTGAGAACTCTTAGTGATTTTAACAGAGAAAAATATTCACAAATTATACAATCTAAATACACTTTATTTTAAATCAACGACACATTGTTTTGTAAAATTGATCAAACGAATGATAAAGCCCTGGATATTGTGACCTTCAGTTCTTCATTCAAAGTCTGCCAAAATCGCTGTAAAGATGAAACTATAACATAACACTACAAATATCAACCATGTTACTCATAAGTAGTAACATGAACAATGTCGTTTAATGATGTATTTAAAGATTTTTTCTATTTTGTCTATTTGAGAGTAGTCTGATGGATAAAACTATGAATTATTTGCAAATTCGGTATCGACTGATTGAGCTTATTCTCTGGAGGGGTTTTTGGAAGTTCCTTCTTCCCAAGTGATTGTAGCTTCGTTACGAAACCCCTGAAACGTCTTTTCTTGTTGGCTTCATCTCTGAATAGGGAAAGTTAATTTCCTGAATTGAGCCAACTCTTTTGTGAGAACTAACTTTTTGATAACTCCAAGATAGCATGGCCTATTGAGGGATTTCTGGTTCAAAATATTTAATGAGTAAATCTTAGTCTAGATTTTCTCAAGACAAATATTCTCACCATATTCTTGTCAGGTTTTATTTCAAAGTACTCTAGATTCTTGTCGACATCTTCGTATTCATCGACAGGCTGGAAAAAGATAGTTGAATGAGATTTCTCACACCTGTAAATAAATATTCTTCACAAACTACCAAATACATGGTATTTAATACAAAATACATGGGAACTACTCACAAGTATAAAATGTACCAAACAAGCAAATATTTAGAGTTTCTGCTGGACTCACTGAATGATCTTCTAAACTTTCAAGAAAAGCTGGATCTTGGCAGTTTGGCGATCCGATCTGAAAATGATATTTTCAATACAGTAGAATGGCAAGTATGGTGCTTCTTACTTGTGTTTTCTTGTCATTAATTCCACTAAGCAACGCATTCTTCTGATGGAAAGGAAATTTAAGGAAAGTAATATTTACCAGAAACCGAGTTTCTTCAACCTTCCAGACTTTATTCCTCTTTCCCCTCTCCCAATCGATCAGATCCCCAATGTCATTTAAGCGAACTGGACAGAAAAATTATAATCTCTTGTTTCTCACCATCTCTCAATTCTTCCTCCGATGTCAGCTCAATTATTCCAACTGACGCATGATTTCTCTCATGAGATTCCATTGAGACTATTTGATCTCTCTTCTTGATTATAATCAGACTATTTGAAGTAAGTTTATTCATCAGGTCACTGATAATTGGTTCTAATTTACTCGGCCAATCAAAATTCAAAGAGAGAAATATTATTTGAAAGTCAAAACTTGATAGTTTGATTGATGAAATTAAAGATGTCAGCTGATTTATTAGTAAAAATTCTCAACGTACCATGTCAAATCTATGAAATATACTTGCAATCAGTGTATTATTCATCTTCAAGTTGATTATGTAATTGAAACTGTCTTCTTGAGTCCATTTGAAGAGGGAAAAATAGCTCTCCCCTACATTAAGACTTACGAAGCATGCTGCATTCTCTCTTCTTATCATAGACAAGAGATTTATAACGTGTGTCAAATTGAACTTCGAATCATTATCAAATACAACAACGATCCTCTTGTAACTTGATCAAATAATTTTAAAAATGTACTCACTCGTTAATCACCTGGTTTAAATTGTCCCTGCCAATTAGATCAAGGTTCAAAGCAACATTTTGGTTGAAGCCGACTTCTTTCAAATTCTCCAAAGATTCACAGATGCTGAAAAAGTTTGAGATGCTGTTTGTAGGGAAGTTTTCTGTTTTGAATTTCATTCTCTAGTTGAAAATAAATAGCTAAACTTGCGTAATAGGAGCCAAATATTTCATTCCAATCATTACCACTGTCAAGAAAATAATTTATATTTAGTTTTCCCATGTGTTCTCTGGATGATTGTTGAATTGAAAAGTCCTGAAACTTGATTTCAATAAAAACTTCATTTTTTTGGCCCATTGAATAATGACATTGTTTTTGGGATTTCTTCCTGTCAGTAATAGAATCCAGCAAAAGTTTAAATGGAACATTTACATTTTTCCTCAGTTTACAAGAAGTTTCAACTGAGATACTTTCACTACCAACGTGCGAGAGAAATTTCCCAATTGTTTCACCGTTGACAAGATCACATTTTGTCAGGGCCAAGATTATTTTGATCTTCCATATATTAGAGACTTTAATCATCTCTTTAGCGAATATTATCTGGAGAGTAAACATTGAGTAGGAAACTGTCAAGTCTATTGTCAAGATTATAGCGTCAAAATTGTAAAATCCTTTTTCAATATAATTTTCGTGGGAGCCCCTCTTATATATTTTTTTGTCGATATGGAAAGATGGTTTGTCGAGGCAAGCAAAGTTGTTGCTAGAAAGTATTGAAAAATTATCAAATCTATAAAGAGGAGAAAATTCAAAGACTCTAATAGTCTTTTCATTGTGAATAATTTGATGCCAAAATGTTATTGATTGATGTGACTCCAAATCGATAGGAAAACCTATATTAGAAGTTTCCAAATCCTCTGTTATGCCAAGATAACTCTTTATAAGGGATGTCTTTCCAGTTTTAAGGTTTGGATCTGGACAATTCAAGACGACAACGTTACTCATTTAAATTCAAAAATGTACATTTAAAGCTTCATTTTGATAGAACAATTTCTAAAAAATTAGATAGGATTTGTTATAAAGCGTATATTTCTACTGTTCCAGAATAATCACGCTGATCTTCAAATATGTTACGTGCAATTTCTGGAATCACCAGACTAAACAGGCTCAACCAACGACTATTCGCCAAGGATGTTCGCTTCGGTGCAGATGCTAGGGGTGCCATGCTCCAAGGAGTCGACATCTTGGCTGACGCTGTTGCTGTCACCATGGGCCCAAAGGGGAGAAATGTGATAATTGAATCTTCGTGGAAGTCCCCCAAGATCACTAAAGACGGTGTTACTGTTGCTAAGGGTATTGAACTAAAAGACAGACTCCAAAACATTGGCGCTAAACTTGTCCAAGACGTCGCCAATAACGCCAACGAAGAAGCAGGCGATGGTACCACAGCAGCCACTGTCCTCGCTCGTTCAATTGCCAAGGAAGGCTTCGAGAAGATCAACAAGGGCACCAACCCTATTGAATTCAGAAAAGGAGTAATGATGGCAGTTGACCACGTCGTTATCCAGTTGAAGAAAATGTCCAAGACAGTGACCACGCCCGAAGAAATCGCACAAGTCGCTACAATCTCTGCCAACGGGGATAAAGCCATAGGAGAACTTCTCTCTGCAGCTATGAAGAAGGTTGGCAACGATGGAACAATTACTGTCAAGGACGGCAAGACGCTCCACGATGAGATTGAGTTTATCGAAGGCATGAAGTTTGATCGTGGATACATTTCTCCATACTTTATCAACACAGACAAGGGAGCCAAGTGCGAATTCCAGGACCCCTTCATCCTATTCAGCGAGAAGAAGATAAACAGCATTCAATCTCTAATTCCTGTCCTCGAGATGACTCATCAACAAAAAAGACCTCTTCTTATCATTGCAGAAGATGTAGAAGGTGAGGCTCTTACAGCTTTGGTTCTTAACAGATTGAAGTTGGGACTCCAGATTTGTGCTGTCAAGGCTCCTGGATTTGGAGATAACAGAAAGAACACATTAAAAGACATGGCGATTGCCAGTGGTGGTATTGTGTTTGGTGACGATGCAGATCTGTACAAGGTTGAAGAAGCACAGATGGAAAATCTAGGCAAAGCTGCTGAGGTCATCATCACCAAGGATGATTGCATCATAATGAATGGCAAGGGTCAAAAGGTCGACATTGAATCTAGGATAAACCATCTAAGAGAGGAGATAGAAGAGTCCACCAGTGAATATGAGAAAGAGAAGATGCAGGAGAGACTTGCCAAACTAAGCAAAGGCGTTGCTGTTATCAAGGTTGGTGGAAGCAGTGAGGTTGAAGTAGGCGAGAAGAAAGATAGATATACTGATGCTTTGAATGCGACTAGAGCTGCTGTTGCTGAAGGTATTGTCCCAGGCGGTGGTACTGCTCTTATTAGATGTATTCCTTCTCTTGCCACTTTGAAGCCACTGAATGAAGACCAAAAGATTGGTATCGATATTGTCAGGAAGGCACTTCAGACTCCTACACACACAATTGCTACCAACGCCGGTGTGAATGGCGACGTTGTTGTTGAAAAGGTTATGGCCATGACCGGCAATCATGGTTACGATGCTATGCTCGGCGAGTATGTTGACATGATCGAGAAGGGTATTATCGATCCAACCAAGGTTAGTAATTTATACCAATTTTTTCCTACTACCTCTAAAGCCGGCGTCATATATTCTATGATGCAGCATTACTGGAGGGAGATTGACTGCTGGTACAAATAAATTTTTATTTCATACCAGACAAAAATTTACCTCTCAAGCCGGCCGTGTAATTTACATGGCAGCATTTCGGAGGGAGATTAATTTACTTGAAAATTTATTCATTAAACCTTGAGTTACAATTCTTATAAAACTTAGTTTAATTCTAATTATTAATAGCGGAAAATTTAATAATGAAATCTTTTATTTCAGGTCGTAAGAACTAGTCTTGTTGACGCAGCCGGTGTCGCTTCCCTACTCACAACTGCAGAGACAGTAATCACAGATATCCCCAAAGAAGAATCAGGTGCTGGCATGGGTGGAATGGGAGGCATGGGTGGAATGGGAGGAATGGGAGGAATGGGCGGTATGGGTGGCATGATGTAGTTCGCCTTACTTCTAACCCTTTTATATTTCAACATTCTACGCCTCAACATTCGACATACTTGTAGAAAATTATGCATTTGTGAAAATTATAGTTTTTTAGTCATTTCAATAAATAATAATCATTTAATAAAGCTTAATTTCCGTGAGGACAAATTCAAACTTGATAAAAAAGCAAGCACCCTAAAAGACTAATGCTCAATTTCCCTACTCAGTATCAAACTGCACTATCTTATACAATGTATTCTCAGAAAATGTGAGTCACTTAATTCACACACCAGTCTCTCGCATCCGTTAATACATTAAGATTAATTAAAACTGTTTACCTTAGGTTAAGGTAGCAAAGTTAACTTGAGCTCTAATGATACCACACTGTAATTCTGAAGTTAAATTCAAATCGGCTATTCGTTTAAAAATAAATAATTCTATTAATTAATAATATGTTTAAATTAATCAAAAATTTAAATGCCTTCAAGAAGAAGGTTTACTGGAAAATTTGCCTCCGCTAGAATTAAGAAAATAATCCAGCTCGATGAGGAAATAGGCAAATTAGCTGCTACTGTGCCCTCTGTGGTTTGTAAGTGGAATCATTAACCCTGAAAACATTTTAAGCTCGAGCATTAGAACTTTTTATAGAAGAGCTCATGACGAGTGCATATAAGCTTACAGCAAATAGATCCTCAAAGACAATACCACCATCCTATCTGTGAGATATCTTAACTTGTTAATTTAATTTTAGAAAAACAGTTATCGAAGAGAACCAGAGTTTTGCATTTCTTCTACCTCTTGTAGAAAACGTACAGGAAAATAAATGCCTAGAGAGGTTGTACGAAAAGAAGGATGACTCAGTGATTGAAACTAAATCTTCCAAGTCCAGAGGTCGTCCCTCAAGGAATAACGAGAACTCTAAGCGTAAGAGAATGAACTCAGATGACGAAGAAAATTCAAACTACAGTACTTATTAAAGGAAGTTCGCTTTGAATAAAAATCTTTATTATTTTGCAAAATTTATCGAGTAACTTCCAGTGGTTTCATCTTTTTGTACTTTGAAATTCTCTGTGCTTAGACCAAACGGCTTGAGAACCATATTTCCTAAGGATTTAAGCTGGGTCATCATTTCTTCCTTCATCTTTTCCCTTTTTTCATCGATCAAACCAGGGAGGACCTAATAAGTTAGAAATTAATCTTCAAATGTTATTTCACTCAAGTTCTTTTATATTTTGAATTACAAGTAAATTTTATAGAATATAGCAACTAAATTTCTTAAGTTCAATCTCGATGTAAACTAAAATATATCACGCAGAAATTTAATAATTCTTAACTAACTTGGCACTTTTGATACGCTACCCTATTATCGGGATCTAGTTCAAGAACTTTTTTAAAATCGGCCATGGAATCCTCATAGTCTTCTGAGTCAAAGAGCAACTCTCCTCTTCGAACAAGGCATTTGACATAGTTAGGATTTAGCTTGAGGGCTTCATTAGAATCTTTCAAAGCTTCTTCTCTTTTCTCTAAATGAACATAACAAGCAGCTCTATTAGAAAGGATTATAGATCTCTCATTGTTATAGACTAAAGGGCATAGTGCTAAAGCGTCTGAGTATTTGATAATGGCTTCATTAAAATCTTGGCCCTGGAAGAGAACGTTTCCCTCATTCTTTATAGTTATTGACGATTCACATCTCTCTTTGAGGTCTTCCTCCGATAACTTGTCTTCTTCATCCTTTCTTTTATTCTCTTGTTCATCTTCATTCATTTCGTATACTTTATCATCAGAGTTAGAGACGGCGTCAAGAAATTCTTCCGAGTCGGAATCATTTTCAAGATTATCGATTGGCATTTGAATTTTAGATCTACTTAAATAAGCCCTATTCAAAAAATTGTTACATGCATTGAGCATTCACCCGCGTGAAATAAATTATCAGAATGAGTACTAAAGTCTCTGGTACAGGATCAAGGTTTTCCAATAAGAAAGTAAGCATCAATTTGTACTTATTATTATCTCCTTAGGATGATGAAGAAGAAACTGCCAAAGTATATCAAGAATTTATAGAAACATTTTCATCTGAGTCTAAATCTGCCCCGCAATCTTGGGTTCGCGGAGGTGTCGTCAATCCTGACATAAAAAGTTAGTAAATAAAATTTTAATTATTTATCACATCTATCGAGCATTTTTTTGACTTACTAATAACTTTGAAAACATTTCTAGAAGCCGATGGCGTTGAATCCAATGTCTACAAACCAACTTCTCGTTTTGAGCCTAAGAGAGAGCCTAAAAAGGTAGAAATAGTAAAGCCTGTCAAATCAGTGATACTGAAGAAGAAAGATGAAAAGAAGAAATCAAATCTTGAACTATTTAAAGAAGAATTAAAAAGAATGCAAGAACAACGAGAAAATCGTAATAAAATGATTCAATCTGATAAATATAATGAACGCTCTTCAGACCCCTCAGATGAAGCTGAATTGGAACATTTGAGCACAAACATTTTTGTTGGCAATCTCCACAACAACTCTACGGAAAGAGACCTCCTAAATGTCTTTGGAAGATACGGAGCTCTATCGAGCGTGAAAATAATGACTCCGAGACCAGACGATAAACAATACGTCAAAAATTGCGGATTTGTCGCATACATGAACAAGTTTGACAGTGAAAGGGCCATTAGCAAGTTGCGCGGCAAAGAACTCAACGGATATGAATTAAAGCTGGGTTGGGGAAAGCCAGTACCAGTCCCTCACTATCCAATCTATATTCCAGAGAGTGTTTTTGAGCTGCTGAAGCCGCCACAAGCCTCTGGTCTACCCTTTAACGCTCAGCCTAGGAGTTGGTTAGAGGCTGACTACAAGAGTCTCGTGGAGAGGGTTCGTCTCGTTGAAATTGGTATTGAAAAGGTCATCCCGCCAGCCTCTAAAAAGGTCCCGTACGACGTGAGGAAAATGTCCAAGCAGGAGCTTGTCGAAATTCTCAAGGATGCCGTTGTAAAGGTCACCACGCCAACAGAGAGAAGTACACTAGTTTTGATACATCGAACCATTGAGTTTGTCGTGCTAGAGGGATCAGAATTTGAGTCGGCCATCATTCACAGGGAGCAGAATAATCCCTGCTATCGATTTCTCTACGACTACCATTGTCCAGAGCATGTTTATTACCGTTGGAAACTATGGTCCATTGTGCATGTGAGTCATCTTTTTCCTAATTTTTTGGTATCTTTATCTGGATAATATGACATAAGTGACGTAATTTTAATAGGATTAATATAGAAATCATTTATTAAAAAAAAAACCCATTTGAGTTCATTTTTATTAAACAGGGTGAAACTGCCTATCATTGGTCCACAGAAGAGTTCAAAATGTTCGACTCTGGCCCTTGGTGGAAGCCGCCTCCAGTCAACTACTTTTCTTGTCCTATTCCAGAAGAGCTGATTATCCACGATCGTCTGAACTACTCACCAAATTTCAAGACCTCAGATCCTCTTTACACTCTGTAAGTGCACCGTTTTTATATACACTTTTATTTGGTTATTCAAACGCTTGAGTAACTCCTTGTTATCATCATGCATTTCGCCTCTCACTTTTTAGGAGTAAATATATAGATTTTTAATCAATACTTGTCATTTTTATGGGCCCACACAAGAATTGATATTTCCTCATAGATTGGACCTCTTTTGCATCATTGATATCTAGTTTCATTACTCTTTGAACATTTTTTGATTGCTAATGTTTCTGTGTAACATTCTTATCCTTATTTTAGAATGCACCGTCTATTCATTATTTGTAAACCTTGAAATAGGAACTAGACATGAAAAAATAAACTCCTAATTGACCCTTTTTTCACTTTAGTTATGACGCAGAACGCGATCGGATCTCAGCCCTCAACCAAATGAGTACAATCCTAACAGAAGAGAGGAAGAGGAAATTGAAAAAGATGCTAACAAACATTGAACCGACAGTCAACGGCATTGGTAAGGTCATGCAATGGTGCCTAGCGCACGCCGAGTCAGCTGAAGACATCATCAAGATACTCACGAGCTCTATGGACCCTGAAGGCTTTGATGAGAAGGTCGTGCCCCTGCCTATTCTCGTTGGTCGCATCTACCTCATCAGTGATATCCTTTACAATTCCGGAGCGAAAGTTGCCAACGCTACAGCCTATCGTAAGATGTAAGGAATCTCTTCTTCACCTCTTAGTAGTAGCCCCTCTGGTTTTAGTCTCTCATTAGTCCTGACTAGCATAAGAATGAGGGTCCTTTGTGAGTTTACACCGTTTAGTTGGATAGCCCAAAATACTCTAAAAGTAGCCAAAAAAAGTCCTTGTTATAATTCCCATTCTCCAACAATCTAGACCAAAAGTTACATTAGTTCTTATGTGAAAATCTGAGTTGCCGTCTGACTTGAGACTGCAAGTTTACACTTGAGAGTATATTTGACTATAAATGTTAAGAAGTCAATTAATCTTTTTACATATCGATAATTATAGTCTTGAAAGACATTTGCCATCAATGTTTTCCTTCTTAAACAAACATTACTGCATACTCATTGATGAGTCTCAGGCTATCAAGTTGAAAGGAGAACAATTAAAGGTTAGTTAATATTGATCACCTTTTTTATTGATAAAAAAGCAAACGAAAAAAACCCATTGCCTTCCTCTTTTCTAGTACTCTCTCAGATTTGTGTAATATCCTCAGAAAAAAAATAAATTTATATGCTTTTCTGAGAGAGTCTGAAATTAGGTGAAAAAACGAAAAAAAGAGCATGTAAATTAAGTCGCTGATTTGCACATGTCGTGGAATATATATTTATATTGGAACATTGACCTGTCACGGTCGAGACTATTATCAAGCCTTGTTTGGAGGAGAGAATAAAAGCAAAAGAGAGAGACCGTTATTGTGTGTGTGTGCGATAGTTGAGAATGTTGATGATTAATTCTGTTTACACCAATTGTTCAGCAAAAAGTCATATTATGCTTAAGGGCATGGGGTGATTGGGCCATTTATCCGAGTGACTTCCTCAACAACTTGCGGGACACCTTCTTTGGAACGCCCAAAACGGTGAGAAATTATCTATGATTAAATTTTCTCTCATTAAAAAGCATATTTTAGCATGATGAAAAACCATTTTTTTAAGCCGCAATTTTGATCTCATTAGTGTTTAGCTGTTTAACTCGAAGAGTCACGGTTTATAAAAATGAACAAAATCATACTTTACTTGCAACAAATATAATTCCCATTTTCAACCCTACTCTAGTCTTTTGAGGAAGTTGAAGAAAAGGGTCCAGAAAAAAAACTTGCGTCATCACTCGTGCAATACGATGAAGACGATGATGAACCTGAGGATGATGTCGATGGAAAGCCCCTGGACTCACTTCGGGACAACTCTGATGAAGATGGCGTCCCTCTGAATGAAGAGTGAGTGTTGCTTTGAATCTTTAAGGTCTCCTCAAAATTTCCCCTTCTTCCTTGACGTAGATTTTAAATAATGATTCTAACTACTAGTAAATCTTTATAAAAAGAGTGCTACTCAATGAGAATCAAGTTATTTTTACAACTTTTCGAATTTGAATGAAAGGCAAGGAAAATGAGAGTGGAAAAAAATTAATTTGTTAATACACGTAGCTTATCCAAGCCAGTCGGGGCAAAGATTGGTTTCAATCCTCTGGCCACAGAGACGAATGCTCAGAAACCGTCTCCGAGTACATCTTCCCTATTCATCAAGAGTAAATGGGAAACCTTGGACGAAGAAAAGATTGATGCAGACTCATCGTCAAATAGATTTGAATTGTTCTCTAAATCCTCTGAAAACCTACCCGTCCCGAGTGGCAATAAGGACCCCAAGAAATTCGCCAAGTCATTCACTATTGACAAGCCAGAAGATGACGATGTTGATGGGGAGCCCTTGGCCAATTCAGGCTTTGGGTTCAATCTTGTTGCCTATGATGATGACGATGTCTCCTCAGCAGGTTAGTTATTTCCTACACAGAGAACCCTTGTGTATTCTTATCTATTTAATTCATTAATATTAATTAATACATCCTTTTTAGATGATACCACGGGGCCAGTTTGTGCCAAGATTACCGATCGTCCAGAGAACAGGATAGGACGTGAAAAGCTGCGTGAAATTGAGTTGCGCGTTATGAAGTACCAGGATGAACTGGAATCAGCTAAACGTCAGAATAAATCCTCTCACATTTCACAAGACTCCATAAATGAGGTTAGTTACAAATAAGTTGCTGATACCAACTCATCATCCTACTTTTGAGTAGATAGCTCAATTATCCTTTATTTTATATTTTTAGCAGGTCAAAAAATATCGAGATCGTTTGGTTGAATCGGTAACCAATGAGAAATTAATGGGTACGTCTAGAACGCTCAAAAATTTTAATTACTTTGTTAATTTTTTTTCAGCCAAGAGTCCTTCAGTCAGAGAGGACCGCAAAAGATCTGGCAGAAATGCTTCTACCGACCGTAAGAGCAAACGCAAGAGTAAAAATAATTCAGATGACTCATCCTCAGAAGACGCGGCTGACAGAAAACGCAGAAGGGATCCCTCCTCTAGCTCAAGAAACGGCAATTCGAGCAGAATCAAGAGCAGGAAACGATGATTCTTTCCTTTGTAATATTATCAATGAATATTTTTTGTAAATATACAGTATAAATTGAACGTGCTCATCAAAGCAGATTATTAGATTTGTGGTTGAAAATCTAGGCGTCGAACCCACGCTATATGATATATATATCATAATTATTGGACTCAGGGAACAATAAACTATACAATCCCAAAAAAAAATATTCAAATTTGGCTTGGTATATAGACTATCTAATTCTCGCTTAAAAAAGTTAATAGTGTAAAGATGGATGAAGACTGAAAAATTATATTGATCCAATTCATTTCTTTTGCTTCTGCATATCCCGGCAGACAATCTTCATGTTCTTCTGCTCCTCAACCATGAAGGATCTGACAATTCTGGAGCGGAGACACTTGTGGCATCTAACACCGCCATAAGCACGATTGACAGTCTTCTTTCTGTGAGTCAATCTGGATCTTTCATGAGGTCTGGTGCATTCGACACCAGCGAGGACCTTTTTACAATCACCACACTTTGGTGCTGTACCGCGCTTCTTGATGTAGAGGTAGACTAATTTTCCACCAGGAGTCTTTGAGCTTAAATGGAAAATAAATACTACATATAACTTACACCTTCCTCTTATTTTTGTTAGTATTGTAAGAAAGTCTTCTTCTAAGTGTAAGTCTCTGCATGACAATCGTGTATTTCAAGTAAAATTATCAATTTAAACAAGAAGAAATTTGAGATAGAAATTTATTATTCTTCGTTATAAATGCGTTATTTCAAAACGGATTTAATTAGCAATATTTAGTTCTTATGCAATGACAATGTGAGTTGCTATTCCTTTATATCATATCCTTTGCACAATTATGATTTTAACTTTAAATGTTGCGAGTCACTTTTCCTTGGAAACAAGAGGACTCTTTCACATAATACCCCACAATTCTTATAAATTTTGTTTTCGAAAATATAGCTACAAATCTTCAGTAGCTTCTAGAAATCTAGTGGATTATTATATCAATCAAAACCATATAATCTTTGACCTGGTTGTGGCGTAGGAATAGTAGATATTTTTTTGATTAAAAATAATCGGAATAAAGCTTATACTGTACCAGTTAAACCACACTGTTATTACCACAAGTAATTAGTATTTCATCTATTCTTTATTACACACATTGTATCGTTTCTTGCTGCAATATCATTTAAATTCTGTAAAATTTTGACTGTTTTGATAGCATCCCGAATTTATAAGGGATATTAAATCATTTAGATATTCAGTACTCTCAAATTGAGAGTCTCAAGTCAAAAATTGTTTTATCAAGCTTTTCTTTGGTTATTTATTTTAATAATCCACCTCAATATGCAACAACATCTTTAATAAAGTACTTCTCCGTTGAATCTTTAAAGTAATTCAATAATGTGATTCAATTATTTCATACACTTCTAAAAACCTTAATATGATTTTCATACAATTCATAATTTATAGATTATAGAAAATTGAGTTTATGGTTATCTCTGATCAATGGATAGAGATGATGCTGGCAATCAGATTCCTACTTTCAGTGGATCTAACAGAAACTCTTTGGGTAAGTTATAAATCCATCTACATTTTTATTATTTCATCACGATACGAATGTATTAATCTTGAAAATATCCAGGACAATCATCATTCCGTGAGCCGACCAGCCCACACTTGGACCGAAGGATAAAAAACTCTAGGCTCTATCAATCAACACGAGATCTATCCTACGTTGCTAGTAACAGTTCAAGATCCTCCTCTAACAGCCTGCACAGTTCTAGAACACATAGTAACAACAACATTTCAACATATAGCAACACTATCGCCATACGAAGTCCAAGGAATGACTTGTATTTAAACAGAAACTCTTATAGCTTTCAAACGTTGAATGACCACAACTTGGTTAAAAGCAACCTCGAAGGTCTAACCAATCAATTAACACATAATGTGAGTTAATTAATAATATGCATTTATGCTAACCCTTGCAACATGGCAATGTGAGAAACAATGATTGACTCTTTTTCCAAATACTAATTTCCAAAATGAACTTTGCAGATGAAGAAAATAGATAGTTCAAGTTTGACTGAATAATGCTTTTGAAAATAGATAGTCTCTATTCAACAAAAACAGCTAATAATTTAGTTCTCTCTGCACCAAAGTAAAAACATCGTGCACTCTACCAAGGAATTAAATCAGGAGTCTCGATAAGAAATATGTTGATCATTCATCGATTGCGTTGGAAAGAAAGATAGGGATTGAATTGCGTAGATATAGTGTCACTCTTGAATCAATATCACCCATCTATCGATAGTTCGCTCTATAATAACCACGCATTCCAAGCATGTTTGGTTAGTAGAATTTAGTGTTCCTCAACAATCAGCCTACTTTGAAAATGTGCAAAAATTTGAACACGCTTTTCTTTGGCCACGCACTGAAATAAAGGTGTATTTTTTTTCAACCATTCAACTTTCAGTGGATAGATTCTCATCCAAAAAATAGGCTCCTTTATCCAGACCAGTTCAAAAATTATTCCCCTGTATCAGGATTATCCAAAACTTCTTGATCTTTGATCAAAATACAATTAACTAAAATTACAATTTGAGGAATTCAAAGGTGGCTATTTTGAGAAATGATATTTTTAGTTGGTCGGGTTAGTCTTGGGGTTTCAGAGTCTTAACATCCCTGCAACCATCAGGAGAAATGGAAGAGAAATTATTGATTTCTCTGCAAAACTACCTTTTTCTCCTTTTTCATTCTCAAAACTTTACGATTCACGTGACTTGGATCTCTGTCCATTTCCTCAAAGGTAGTGTAATTAGAATCTTTTATTGATTTATTAACAATATTTTATTGATAAAAATATTCATCTAAAATTCTTGAATATCCGCCTAGATTATATCTCAAAGTATCTGCAAAAATTCATTATTTCAAAATCTTACACAATCCTTCCAACCTTTGGATGTTGTTTAGAATTAGAAGTCAATTGTAAATTGTCTTGTTTCACGTTTGATTTCTTACTAAAATTATTGAAATAATTGAAAACAGTACAAGGGTTAATCTATAGAATTGCTTTTCACTCAGGAACCAGAATCTGATCACTATCTTTACGCTCGTGGTGTCAAATCAAGCCACAAATTTCGTTCAATAGTTCACTCAAGCCATATTCTTAGCAAGTTTTGCGAACTTAAAAAGTGAGTTCAAAGTTCATTTAAATCCACTCATGAATCTTTAACTAAGAGTCGAATTACTCCTAAAGTACAATGGCTTATTCAAGTCTCTTAGTTAGGAGGTCGAAAAGCACTTGAAGTTTACTATTATTCATTCAACTTTTCACTCAATATCCAACTTAATTCTTATTGGCTGATTGACATTGGCCAATGGAATGAGAGAATACTCTCAAACTCATTGTGTTTATTCATTTTTCCATACATTTTCGTCAATTTACCGTCTACCTTGCATCAATCCTGAATAAATCCCTTGATTTGGGAATTACTTCTTCATAAAATTCAAATAATAGTTTATTTTTCTCTACAAATAGGTTGAGATATAGTTTTTTCTAGTATGCCTAACATTTAAATGTTACAAAATCGAGGTTCTGATTATTATTCCCCCACACGTGATCTCCCCACCAATTCTTCTACAGTGGTTTAATAATAATCTCTTATATTAACATGAATTTATCATCCCATTAAAAGCTTATCATAATGGACTATACTTGCGGGTAGTACGAATGATGAAATATCTTAATTTCTAGTGACAATCTTCTCTGTGATGTGATCCTTGAACTAGAGGGGAATCGTAAATTTCCCGCCCATCGATGCATCCTGGCTAGTGCGTCGCCCTATTTCTACATCATGTTCACTGGGCCCCTGAGTGAGTCCCGGTCGGCGGAGATCTTCCTGCACGACATTAACGCTGAAGCCTTTGGCGAGATTCTCTCGTTCATGTATACTGGAGGTGAGCAATTAAAACAGATATTCTCATAAATAAGGTTTGGAAAAAAATAACCAATCAATTTCAAGATCATCAATATTGGAAAATTTGGCCACATGATACCCGATGATAATTAAAATGATTATTTAAACCAACTTTTGGATAAGAACTACTCATAAGTAGTAATCATTTTTCTTTACTTGCAAGCTGAGTCAGGGATTCTGAGGGAAACCAATATCTCTCAATAAAAGTAATAATATTTCAATTCATTAGAATTAATCATCACTGAGGATAATGTGCAGACCCTCTTGCCTGTGGCAAATCATTTACAAATGACCACTCTCAAAGAAGCCTGTTGTGAATTTCTTCAGTCCAAAGTACTTCCCACAAATTGTCTTGGAATTCAACGCTTCGCCGATATCCATGCCTGCCCGCAACTTTTGAAGTTTACCAAAAAGTTCACCAAACAGCACTTTACGTGAGTTTATTTCCTAGCAACGCCAAACTGATCAGTGATCACATGATGTCATACAACTTAGCATAAAAATGACACCAAAATACAATTTATTTGAGAGAGATTAAAACATATAAAGTTCTTAATTAATTTGAGAAACTCACTTAAACCTAGACAGACATTTTATTTAATCTCTGTTTAAATGGTTTATTGAAAATATAAATTTAATTTAGATTTGTATGAACAAAACACATTTCTAGGAGGCTTACTTTAAGGAATTGATAGCCTATAAAATAAAAAACCATAATTTAGTGAAGTCCTCGAGCAAGGAGAAGAATATCTGGACCTATCTGTTGAGCAGCTCATCGAAATCCTAGACAGCGACGATCTCTGTGTATCGGAAGAGAACATATTCCACGCTGTTACCCGGTGGATACGCCAAGAGTCCACTGCACGTGCCAAGCACGCCCCAGAACTATTCAGCCGCGTCCGCTTCGCTCTGCACCCGAAGGAGGAACTGTTGAGTCTGAGTCAGTCAGAGAGCTTCCTTCGTGAGAATCCATGGTGCAAAGACTATCTAATTGAAGCGCTCTCTTTCCACCTCTTGAGCTGGGAACAGAAGAAGGTTATGAACACGATCCGCTCAAAGCCCAGGACGGCCTTCTCAATACCGAAGAGCCTCGTGGTTATCGGCGGCCAAGCGCCCAAGGCAGTCAAATGGGTGCAAACCTTTAGCTTCACCCACAACTCTTGGGCCACGAATTCGCATAGCTCCTTGACAAATCTCGGCGCCAGTTCCAATATTGGATGTCATGTGAATGAGATACACGAGCAGGACGCGGAACTGTCCGTGCCGAATTCACCCCAAAGGACCTTTTTCAACTTTCCCGATCTTCCTGCACGCCGTTCGAGGTGAGTCTTTCAAGAGATAGGTTGCGTTTTCTGCTACGCTGGTGGCATAATTTTTTTGATACAAGATAGATTGCGTTTAATCATAAAAATTATCTGGTTCATCTGTATACTACTCATAAGTAGGTTTTAATAAATTAATAATATTCATTGCAAGATCTGAAGTTTAAAAGAAGCAGTTACGTATATTTCAATTAATTTTCATTCAATTATTTTAGATTTTCTTTTCAACTTTAAAATAAAAACTTGAGTTAATAATAATTCTTAAAAATAATCTTAGATTTTTTTGTTTATCTATAAAAAGAAACTTCATTTAGATTCGGAGTAACCGCAGTTGGTAACAGAATCTTCGTTGTGGGCGGCTTCAACGGAGCCCTACGCCTCAGATCAATGGAAATATTCGACGTTCACAAGCAAGTCTGGCAATCCGGTCCCAATATGGAAGTCCGTCGATCGACTCTGGGTGTAACTTCGTTGAACGGGCGTGTCTACGCTATTGGCGGCTTCGACGGAGTGAACGGCTTCAAGTCTGCCGAAATGTACGACCCCACCACAGAGCAATGGTCTCAAGTCGCCAACATGTCTGTGCGTAGGTCGTCGGTTTGTTGTACTGAGATGAATGACAAGATTTACGCCATTGGCGGCTACGATGGCATCTTTAGGCGTTGCCTCAGCTCAGTAGAATGCTATGATCCTAATTCTAATAAATGGTCTTCAGTGCCCGATATGACTACACGAAGGAGTGGTGCCTGTGTAGCATCTATTTGCGGTAAGTCTCTTATTTATCTTGAATCCCAGGTGTGAAGATTGACATTTTCGAGTTTTGTTTGTGCAATTTTGGGTAATGCGGAGTTTATTTCCTCTCTATAATCTATGCTTGAAGCTTCAACCTTTATACTACATATAACTTATAGTCTATAAGGACAATTAAAAACTCTTTTCTAGCACCGCTTCTGATTAATCCTTGAATCATAAAAAAATTGGGTAATTTTGAATTGATTTCTGATAGACACTCACATTTACTCTCGTGGTTATTGACTTATTTCATATTAAAGATGACTACTTTCAAGTAATTTGTATTAAAGATTTTCCTATTATGATAAAAGAACAATAAATTGATCTTTATTCCTTTCCTTAAGGAAAATTATACGTAATTGGGGGTCACGATGGGCCCTTGGTGTGGAACACTTGTGAAGCGTATAACGAAGAGACTGGCATTTGGCAGCGCTTGGCCGATCTCAACGTGAGCCGGAGAAATGCTGGCGCTATAATATACCAGGATCGTATCTTTGTTGTCGGTGGTGATGATGGTAACACGAATTTGACTTCAGTCGAATTCTACGATCCTAATGAGAACATCTGGCGCCTATTGCCATGTCAAATGCCGCACGGTGTCTGCTATGCTGGTATTGTTCTAATGACTTCACCCTTTTTGTTCTAAAGGCCCACCTAAAGAATAGAAAACTATCTAGTCACTTGTGGTTTTTACTATCCCTCTTGTTTGAAACCTTTTTTTCTTTAATTAGTTATCTTGAGAATTTCTCAATAAAATGCAATATTTTTCTAACTTTTAAATTGGAAACATTATTTTTCCTTAATTCGATAAAAAGACACGTTTTGAAAGTAAAACAAGAAATTAATTAGATGGAATTCAGATAGTTTTATTTATAAAGCCTCGAATGGTACATGTCCAATCTTTTTGACAATCTTCTCTCGAAAGACATCGAGATCCTTGATAATGTTTTGAGTCTGCAAGACTAGGCATTTACGAAATTCCTTATCCTTAAGGCTTGTAACAGAGGTTGCATCAATATTTTCCAACAATTTGATCATTTCGTTGGTAAGCTTAATGCAGCTTTTAAAGGAATCAATGTGATTAGCATCTTCAGAAGTCTCCAGTTCTGTTACTCGATTAGTTAGGGATGAAATTTGAACTTTCAACCCCTTCAGCTCTCCGCTCAAATCAGGGTCATTAGGAGCAATCTTTTCGAGGAGCATAATCTTGGCGTTATTCTTAATTTCTAAGCCCTCCAGTGTGGAATCTTCTTCTTGTAAAGTTCTTCCTTTGAAAATGAGCGTCTGTGAATCCGGCTTTAGCGACGTCATTTCTGAAATCTTCTCCTTCAACAGGCTGAGACTACATGCCTCAGAGTTCAAGTCCAAAACAATTTTATCATTTTCTACGTTAATCTAAATAACTCACTGTAACTGACTGTAATTTTCATTTTTATTTAAAAATCTTCTAGATTGAAACAAATTTTAGTTTTGTCACAAAACTTTAGCATTAGAATTTTGTACATTTTCAAATTAGTAAATACTATTTACTAAATAGTTCAGTAGAATATTTTATCCATGAATAATGACACTGGAATATCCTTTTTCGACAGATTTACTAAAGACCCGAATATAGAAGAAAATTTGAAGATTTCAAAATTCCTCAATTGGAGCAGTGAACTTCCAGCATTCTGTTCATTATTTGGATCTACTCTGAATCTCGTCAAAGATGATATTGAAGGGAACATTAAGGTAGCTCAGTTTAAATAACTTTTAGAAAATCAATAACGCCAAAATGGAACTTGATTGTGATGACTTTCTTCAGATGATTTTAACGGAGAAGAAACTCAAAAAACATACAAATGATAATAGCGGATCCACTGGTTCTCTCTGGCTTTATAGAGCTATAGAATTTGTCATGGAATTTTTGTTCTCTTTATATTCCAATAGGAGTGATGAAACGCGAGAAGTTCTCAATAAAGCATACAGTAGATCACTAAAACGACATCATAACTTTTTGGTTTCAACTGTATTTGAAGTAAATTGTTTTTCAATAAAATTAATTAAGCAAATCACAAGACTCGCTCCATACAAGGCAGATATTTTGACAAAGTTGAAAAACGACAACTCTAGCATAAAGGACGATGAAGTAATCAATAATTTCCTTGATTAATTTAACTTTTTTATAGATTTATGAATCGATCAAAGTCTTCCTTAATAATTACATTCCTCTTGCCAAAGGTCTTTATGATATTCTAGTTAAAGAGAAAATTGAAATAGAACGCGTCGAACTGTTTCCATCTATGTAAAGTCGAGAGTATTTTTAACACAAAATCAATTATTTTGTGATATACATTTTTAAGTATAAATAAATATTCCGAGTTCTTTGCTCATTAAATTCTTCTATCTCTCTCTTTGAGAGATGTGTGATCTTTAGGAAAAAATCAATATTTCTCTTTAAAAAAAAAGATGCAAATTTTTTAATTGTAATTAATTTAATATTTTAATGTTTATCTAGTTAATAAAAAATCGAGGATATATTGATTCATCCAAATTCATAGATTTTTTAATGAGCAATTTCAAAGAAGCAAATCGAGCTTACAAGATTGATTTATTGGAGTTCTATAATAAATTCAAAACTTTTATGAATTCGTTTCTTTAATTTCAGATTGTGAAATTTTAATTGAAAATTTTTTCCAATCTACTATAAATTTTAGGTCAAACATTTTACAATAGTGAATTCTTCACTTCTTGGTCATAATTAGAAGCGAGGATGAATCTATTGATATTTTGCCTAAAAGATATCTAGTGATAAAACTTTTCATCTTCTTTAACACTCATCCTAAAGCTCATTGATGCTAGAATTAACAATGGTATGGTTATTACATTTGTCAAGCT